>OLKM01000125.1:425930-475930 GCA_900291075.1 Melanogrammus aeglefinus | reverse complement strand
AATAAATCTCATCAAAACACATTCTTCATTCTCTGGTTTTTCCTTTGGGAGAGTTTAGGTGTGTGTGTGTGTGTGTGTGTGTGTGTGTGTGTGTGTGTGTGTGTGTGTGTGTGTGTGTGTGTGTGTGTGTGTGTGTGTGTGTGTGTGTGTGTGTGTGTGTGTGTGTGTGTGTGTGTGTGTGTGTGCGTGCGTGCGTAAGTGTGTGCGAGCGTGCGCGTGTGCGTGTGTACGCACGCATTTATGTGTATACCCATAACCATCAAGAAAATACGTAATTCATTTATTTAATGATGTCTCGTCCGGATGAATGGTTTTGACCAGTGAGTCTAAATTTACTGCGTCTCCGAGCCTTTGCCCTGCAGCGGGACGCTCCTGCAAAAATAGACAATGTCAGCAAATGTCCACAAGGTGTCCCTGTACACTCGTGATAAGCGATCCTTTGTGACATATTTCTAATGAAGTTGGCCCCTGTGCTGATCTGACCGGTGCTCTTGGCCAAAATGGTGGCACTGCCTACGTACGGGCGGCAATTACTGGTTGTTTACCCCGAAAAGACACGACGGAAACATGTATGAAATATGACTTGTTGTATTACTAATTTTTACACAGCCCTTTAACGACCACCATGGAGGCGGTAGGCTACCGAGTTAATTTGCACCGGGAATATTAAAACCAAAAAAATAATAATTTAGAAGAGTGTGAGTGAAGGCCAAATGAACATCTAAAGGAATTCCTTGAAATGAAGTCTCTTCTTCTACGAGGCTTTATTCAAAAAATGAATCCAACATTTCTGAAGGACATTGACCTCGCTGCTCCCCTCCCCCCGGTTAATGTGAAAGCCATCACACTCATCTGCTGAATCTACCCTTTCCTTTAATAGCCTTTGGGAAGATTGAGGGAATGGAGCGAAGAAAGAGAAATGAAGGATAAAAGGATGATCTGTAAATCCCGCCTTTTTTTCTCCCCGTCTCCCCTCTCCTTCCTGTGTGTGTGTGTGTGTGTGTGTGTGTGTGTGTGTGTGTGTGTGTGTGTGTGTGTGTGTGTGTGTGTGTGTGTGTGTGTGTGTGTGTGTGTGTGTGTGTGTTGTGTGTGTGTGTGTGTGTGTGTGTGTGTGTGTGTGCGTGTGTGTATATTATGTTTGGTTATAAGAGATGGGGGGGGGGGGGGGGTGTAAGGGAGAGTGAGTAGGCCCTACTCTCTTATGCACATTTGAAAGTGATTTCTTTACGGGAACATGTTACTTAATTTTTTCATGGTGAGGTTGACATGAACATGGAAATGCAAGAGAGGGAGAGGGAGCGAGAGAGAGAGAGAGCGAGAGAGAGAGAGAGAGAGAGAGAGAGAGAGAGAGAGAGAGAGAGAGAGAGGAGAGAGAGAGAGAGAGAGAGAGAGAGAGAGAGAGAGAGAGAGAGAGGCGAGGGAGGGAGAGAGAGAGAGAGAGAGAGAGAGAGAGAGAGAGAGAGAGAGAGAGAGAGAGAGAGAGAGAGAGAGAGAGAGAGAGAGAGAGAGAGAGAGAGAGAGAGAGAGAGAGAGAGAGACTCACTAAAGTTCTCAGATAAATGCCTCTGGGTCGTGCTTCTCTTCAGTGAACATCAGCCAGTGATCACTAATGTCTGCTTATCATTCTCCTTCTTCCGCACAGCCGGTGATTCTCTCTGGACTCTAAATGAACAGCAACACTCTCTATATCATATCAACGAGGGCGCGTGTTTCCGGTACTCTAATCCCATGAATGAATAATGCATGGTGTGTTCCTCTCCCGGGTCTCTGCCGGAGAAGCTTTTGCGTGGAACCAGATGTGAGAACAGAGCTGAGGAGAACGCTTTGTTTTCTGGTTGAACTCACTGGGTCATGCCAGGCCACGCCCCTCTGGGCCACGACCCTATAAGCCACGCCCACCTTGCCTCTCTCTCTCTCTCTCTCTCTCTCTCTCTCTCTCTCTCTCTCTCTCTCTCCTCTCTCTCTTCTCTCTCTCTCTCTCTCTCTCTCTCTCTCTCTCTCTCTCTCTCTCTCTCTCTCTCTCTCTCTCTCTCTCTCTCAACAAAGGATCTGTTATGACCCGGGGACTGTTTTTCTGAATACCAATTAGGGGAGAAAACGAACCGAGTCCAGCCTTTATGCTGCAATTTCCCAAGCCTACTTTCCCTACTACATTACTCTTATACAGTTTGACAATTATCTTTACTTATATTTTACATATTTTAGCCTATCTTTAATAACTTTATCTTTTATTGTTGCTGCTTTGTAGCTGTTGAGGAACCAAGCCTAAAATTTCTCTTGTAGTAGGCCTACTTGTACAATAGGATGTAATGAAAATTATTCTGATACTCATTGAGTTCCAGCGGTATTAGTAAAGAGCGAGGCGGGTCCGTACTGCTTCATTACATCATCTCAGGCGATAAGCTCCCCAACTCTCGAACTCTCTCGGGTGTTACAGAACGTTGCGTCAGGACTCATTTGATTTATACTCTCGCCGATGAACTCGTATTATTCGAACACATGTCCAACCGTAGACTATCGACAGAAGAATAAAGTTTTCCGTGCCGACTTGTTGATCATGTCAGAGAGAGAGAGAGAGAGAGAGAGAGAGAGAGAGAGAGAGAGAGAGAGAGAGAGAGAGAGGAGAGAGAGAGAGAGAGAGAGAGAGAGAGAGAGAGAGAGAGAGAGAGAGAGAGAGAGAGAGAGAGAGAGAGAGACGAGGGAGGGAAAGCCGATGATTGGATGTTCTTCGCGCCTCGTTATAAGTAGTTTACGGAGCGTGAGACACGGGGGGGATAAAGACGCGCGAGGGAGGGAGGGACCGGGGAATCGAAGGAGGGGAGGGGGCAACAGGAGCTCGATACCGAGCAACACGGACAGCAGCATCCAGACTGTTGTCCCTTCCTGTTTATTAACACCAGTTCGCGATAACCTTTTGGAGATGCACAGTGGTTGACGGTGCATGCGTGCTGATTTCATTTCGAGTCGGTTCTGGAGTTGTGGGAACTAGTCCCACTTGTGCACAAGTTCTTACTTAATAAAAGTGAGGCGGGCTCGGGTCTTGCACGCGTGGGGTGTGTGTGTGTGGGGTGGGATGCAACACTGTGCGTGCGTGGGAACGTTTATTTTTTATTTACCCTTCACTCTCATGCAGGACTTGGAGGGAGCACACGCATGGATGGATATGGGATACCTGCCGACCCTAGGTAGGCTCTTCAACTGAGGGGTGTGTGTCAAATGTCCGTGTTGAATTGTTAATGGCGGCAGCTTAGTGTGCAGGAGTCTGAATGGTAAGTCATATAATAAAAACATAAACAAACCATATTAGTAATGACGTAATTCGGGACTCAATATTCAACCCCTTAGGCTGTTTTATTAATATATATTATTGTGATATAGGCCTACTGTTCTTTCATGACTTCAAATTATCCGAGCAATTTCGATGACGCCTGACACTGAGTCCCTAAATCATTATGCAAAGTGCGGTTTGGAAGTTATTCCATTTGGTGATGCTGCGTGCGCACCATTATCACGCATGTGTAGGCCAATGTGTCTGACCACTATGGGATATTTGCATCAATCTCCATGAGAGTTTGTATTCAGACAAACAAACGAACCAACAAACAAACACACACAAAAACAATCATGTGTATCACGAAGGGGCCAATGAATGTGAGGCCTATCTATGATACACACGATTGTATCATAGATAGGCCTCACATTCATTGGGCCCTTCATCACCAACACAGACACACTCTGTTGTTGCATTAATCAGATTCTCCCCAACAACCTCCCAACATCGCTGTTGGTGAGTGTGTCACATTCATTCCATCGAGATTTCAAACTCTGTTTAATCTCTGCTTTGAAGTAGGCTGTAGTTCATGGAATTTATTCACATACACACACGTACACACACACACACACACAACACACACACACACACACACACACACACACACACACACACACACAAACACACACACACACACACACACACACACACACACACACACACACACACACACACACACACACACACACACACACAGCGCTTGTCTCATGGTAGATCACTTTTGATCTCATGCCAGTCTCATTTACTTATTAAAAACTAAACCTATCTCGTGTCCATCCATTAACTTACTAGAGTTAAACCCCCATGCTATCTAAAATAATTGTACATGTCATTTGAATTAAAATAATATATTCTGACAGCCATAAAATGACTAAATGGTGTATTCTTGGAAGCCTGATTTGCTCTAATTTCATTTAAACTAAACCACGCTTACAAGTCATGTGGTGTAGTGTTCATTGACCTTTCCATAAAACTATTTAATTTAATTTATATTGGAGTACCATAAACATATATTTGTTTCATTTATTTCCACAGACTACTCGACTCACAACAATAGACAACAAGAAATGTACCCAATTTACACCAACAGCAATGTTTTAAACAAAAGTTGGATTGACCTCTCTGTTCTATCTAAAGAGGTTAATAATAATGTAATACTACAACTTTTTAAATTTGTATAATGGAAATGTATCTTCTGAACTATAGTGTCTCCATAGAATAAACACTATTAATCGACTGAGGGAATTAACATAAATATTTACTTATTTAGCATAAACCTTTCTCTAACTAAGGAGCAAAATGCATGTAAGCATATCTAGTCATTATAGTGTTATACTCTCTATGAACCCACACTACAAAATACTCTTTCTCAAGAAATATTGCAATGATATATAAAATTGAATGCATAGGTCACTATCATACTCCTCACTTTAAAAACCTTAGCAGCTGTGGACCTCCCAGGTCAGGTCAGGTAACACATGTAATCTGAATGGCCCAGGACACCGGCGTCCCCACAGCACCTATTTCAATGCACACAAACTTTGCACCTTTGTATGTTTGCACTAAACAAACAGATGCATGGGTTCTGCTTGGACACATGTGAACTATGAGGGCTTGACACGATATTAACTCAGGTCGTTGCATTCTCTCCTTCACCTTCCCTTCTTTAGATAGCGGCTGTACCACTCAACATGGAGCTGAGATGCTGGAAGATCGCCCAAGATCAGGCTCCAGGGTCTGAGACCTGAACACCCTGAACACAACCCCCTCCCCCAGCCCCCCCCCCCCCCCCCCCCACACACACACACACACACACACGATGGCAGACGATCTGAGGACCGGCCTGTCCGTGTGGGCCATCATCGCCATTGTGTGTAACTCTGCGGTGGGCACACACACACACACACGATGGCAGACGATCTGAGGACCGGCCTGTCCGTGTGGGCCATCATCGCCATTGTGTGTAACTCTGCGGTGGGCATCCTCATCCTCATTCTGTTCGCCATCCTCTACAAGGCCTGCCAGGTGCCCTCCAAACCCCCCAAAGGGACACCGGCCTTCTTCACGGTCATCGAACCAGAGACCAGGGAGGAGAAGTACAGTCTGGTGGCATCCTGAGACTCCTTATTGTTGTTCACCTTGACGGAGGGTGTCTGGGTGGGCGTCTGGGGAGAACTGGAAGAGTTCGACACTGGCCTCGAGTCATGGAGACGATGCATTGTGGCCAAATATGAAACGATTCTTCTCCCTTCCTTTCTCACCTTCATGGGCAGAAGGCGGAAAACACACCTGTCCTTTGTCGTGTTCCTTTATCCAAGAGTCCTTTTCTCCCTCGTCAGTGTCTCTCACCTTTACCCCAAGCCGGTTAGCGGAGCTCAGACCAATCAAAGTGGAGCGACGGGTTTGCCTTTGAAGGATTATGTAAAGGAACAGAAAAATAAGACAGGCCCCACAATCCTCTTATCTTCACAAACACTGCGGCACTGGGACCGTCCATCTGCCTCTCCCTCCACACAGCTCCTGGACAGCTTTCTCCCTCTCCTTCATCTTCTCCTCTTTCCCCTCCTTCAACTGGTATCTTGATCTCGCTCTGTCTCTCTCTGTGTCTCTGTCTCTCGCTCTCTTTCTCTCTCTCTCTCTCTCTCTCTCTCTCTCTCTCTCTCTCTCTCTCTCTCTCTCTCTCTCTCTCTCTCTCTCTCTCTCTCTCTCTCTCTCTCTCTCTCTCTCTCTCTCTCTCTCTCTCTCTCTCTCTCTCGCGCGCGCTCTCGCTCTCTTTCCCTCTCTTTCTCTATCATAACTGCAAAGCGTTTTCGAAAGAAAGAGCGAGGAGGGAGGTGAATTACAAACCAGAGGAGTTGGAGTGGAAGACAGAATGATCAGGGTGAGAGAGGGAGACCGGGGGACAAGGGAGGGTCACATGAACAGCAGCGTCTTGGGGGCTCTTCCAGATGGTGCATGGATATTGCTATTGGGTACAGAGAGGATCAGTAGGTAGGCGTAGCAGAGAGGAGAGCTTAAGAAAGGCAGTAAGGAAAGTAAAATGCCAACCAAGAATGGGAATGGAAGAGGCCAGACAGGTTGGAGAGGGAGGTGATTGAAATAAAGGCAAGCTAATGCTGGAAATCTGTAGTCCAGCCCTATTATATTGTTCGGACAAAGCCAATTGTTCTTCATCAATATATATAGAGCTTAAAATATCCACAGTGCTAATTATGTAATTTGCAGGAGTTCAATTTCAGTCACTCACATGTCCAACATAATCCCAATTATTCTGACGGCATTAGGATAAAAAGTGCCGCGCAAACTATTCCAGTCTGGGGAGTATATTATCCGAATTTCATTTCTGTACTGCACTATTGTCAATTTTTTTTAGTTTCTATTGGTTCATTTTCCTATTGGAAAGCATTTTAACTTGGGGTCCCCATATGACCTATAATTGAAATCCTAAAGGTTCATTCACATTCTGATGCTGTGCTCTGTGTCTGCATTTTTATTGACAAAAACAAACTTTATGTGAATTTAATATGGGCTGCATTTAATGAGTCACCATAGGCGTTGGTGTCTCTTGGATGTAGAATTTATTTTCTTAAATAAAAAAGTTATGGAATGCTAATACCTGGAATGCCTATCTTTCTATTTTACCCTGTGGATAACCCTGTGTGTGTGTGTGTGTGTGTGTGTGTGTGTGTGTGTGTGTGTGTGTGTGTGTGTGTGTGTGTGTGTGTGTGTGTTGTGTGTGTGTGTGTGTTGATGTGTGTGTGTGTGTGTGTGTGTGTGTGTGTGTGTGTGTGTGTGTGTGACAGTGTGTGTGTGTGTGTTTATGTGTCAATAAGATGGTAAACATGGTAGACAATGGAGGCAAATACCAGACACAGAATGGACAAACGTTTGTAGGCTCCCATGCACGCGTGCATTGAAATATGCACGGTGCACGTTGACAAATAGGAGAGGTATGGTGTTTAAAAACATACACAGATCTCAGCCGGCCCCACCTCAAAAGCATCCCCTGTATAGAGTGTCGGTTGGAGTCGGGTTGATGATTTAAACTCTCCTGAGCTATGAAACCCTTCATAGTTCTTTACGTCTTTTACCTACAGCATTGCCGTACCAGTCAACCGGTTGTCAAATACTGACACGTTTTCCCACAGAGCAAAGAACTTTCCATCAGGGCATGAACAGAATTCACTGGCCCAGCCTACACCAGTCTCCAAAATATGACAGATGCATCCATCAACACAACTAGGGAGCCAGGGGACGAGCCAGTAGAAAGCCATTCCCTCTGCCGAAGGCAGTGTGACTGGAGCTCTGCATTACGTAACATGAACAAATACGCTATAAGCAGGGAGATTACTAATAAAGGCCCAGTGGCCGAAGTAATATGCAGCTCCATCTGCCTCAGCTGTAGGGGTTGTGTCAGAAATGCTCACTAGATCCCTTCCACTGCCGAGAGACAGGTCGGAGATGCTCGCTGCACACTTGTGTGTGACTATGTTTCCGGTATGTGCGTGTTCATTAGGAGTAAACGTATGTGTTGTACCATTGCTTATGTAGCAGTGTTTTGTATCTGCTTTATAGGTAAGACACACATGTAGTACATGAGTTTGAAGTAGAGGATCAACAGTTTAATTGGGACATACGTTCATCCTGGATTCTTCAACCTCAACAAAAACTTTGATATTTTGCCTTACTCAGTACTGAATAGATGGGTTTTCTGAGGGTGCCTGCCTTCTTTCAATTCACCCTTAAATGGAGCCTGTGTTAGCCACTGGCAGGATGGACAACCTCGAATGCCAAATAATTCCAGTTATTAGGAAATTCCAGAGTCGACTTTAAGGATGAACAGGCAAAAGGGGCTTTTCAGGACCCCAGTGTCCCTGTTGTATAGCTGTGTGTGTGTGTGTGTGTGTGTGTGTGTGTGTGTGTGTGTGTGTGTGTGTGTGTGTGTGTGTGTGTGTGTGTGTGTGTGTGTGTGTGTGTGTGTGTGTGTGTGTGTGTGTGTGTGTGTTATTAATCCAGCAGTCACACCAAGTGAATTGTAATGACTCATCAGGCAGAACTCTAATCCCGTTTTCAAAGTCGCCAAAGATTCATTAAAAGGCTTGCATGCACAAACATATGCACACACACACACACACACACACACACACACACACACACACACACACACACACACACACACACACACACACACACACGCACACACGCACGCACAGCACGCACGCGCGCGCACGCACGCACACACACACACACACACACACACACACACACACACACACACACACACACACACACACACACACACACACACACACAAACACAAGTTGTAATGGACATTTCCATAAGATATATTATTCAAAAGACACTGAGTTATATTCTACCTTAACTATTTGTTTACTGCGCTTATCGCCCGTTGAGGGGAACTAAGACTTTGAGACCGCCTCATTGACTGAGACACATCGAAACTACGAGCTATATCCGGTGGCATCAAAACCACGTGCTATTTCCTCACTTTTTGCAGCTGGGCCCTCAAAGACGTCACTGTTTGAAACCACTTTTGGGGGCTCACCACTGTTGGGGTCTCACTTCAGTGCTTCAACCTTTGGATTGTTTTCGTGTTGTGTGGCCTCTCTCAGCAGAGAATACTTTTATCTTTTACTATTTTTACCCTATATTACAATAAATTATTTTGGTTTACTCTGAGGTGCGTTGTCAATACAGTCCAAAGAATTCCCAAAACAACACACAGGCAAGCACGCACACACGCACACATACAAACAGACACACACACACGCACACACACAAAAAACATTGGTATCCAATTGTTATAAGTCGCAGTAATTGAGTCTGTACGACTCTTTCCTCTGTCTGCAAGGTTTAATTATGAAACAAAGAAAACTGAAATATCGTCAATGCTAAAGAAAATCAATTATATGAATGAAAACACTTTGAGAAACAATAAAACACATGATTGTGCATGTGAGAGAGAAAATTAGAAACTTAAAGTGGCTTTCCTTCAATCTAAATGCTAATTACTCCAATTCAATGTGGCCCTGCCATGTTAGCTTAGGCCTATAAGACGTACAAACACAACCGTTCTATACATTTATGACAATACATTTCCAAACATATGTTCTAAATTGGAACATATGTTTGTGTGAAACTTAAGTGTGAAACTTAATTGGAACTTCCAATTAAGTTTCACACTTTTTTAGCTACAGGTAATTTATGTGCAACAAACTACCCTGTCCAAATGCTGCAGTCTATGCCAAATAGCCGATCAAACACCCTACAAAACTGCATACAGATGTCTTAGCTATGACCCAAATAGACCATCTTTTTCAATTCAGATTTAACTGCACCCTTCATCATTCAAATCCTGTCCGTGGGCCTATTTCTTATTTGTTGGTGTTAGATTGCCATCTGTTGGCACAGTTTACGGGTAAACTACTGGGTAAGCTGCTGGTTTTGGGTGGTCGGCTTTTGAAACGTGCCGTTGCTGCCCTCTGCTGGTATGTGTTTGTAAGGACGACATGTTGACAAAATGTAGTGATTTTTTTTAAAAATAATGAAACATTGATGCTGGACCACGGTAAATCCGGACTACAGGTTTAAAATAACTGAAACACGAATTTATTTTAACTTACTCCAAATAAAATAGTATTCCAGCAATAACATCCAGACAATTGTGTTTCAATTAGGCTACTGTTGTGGTCATTTTTCCAATTGGGTTTCATAAATCAACATTTACTCAGCCAATGCAGTCCTTGTTTTTCTTCTTGCATCGACCATGATCGGACCACTGTTGACCCAGTGTTCACTCCCATCCCCATCTGGCTAGACTGCTCCACACCCGGAAGTGGGTAGATGCCATCCACTGATCAGAAACGTTACACCGCCTGCTGGGATGAGGCTCAAAACACCGGATTCTCAGAAGGAGACCGTTACAAATCTGAGATAAACTATACAAAATCTAAATCGTATATCTATATTCATTGTCACGCAGGTACGAGATAACCAGGCTGCAGGAGGAGATTCATCATTCCGCGTCGCCAGGATGATGGAAGAGATAGATAGATTTCAAGTCCCGAGCGCCGTGCAAGAGGCGGAGATGCAGTCTGAGATGCAGCCTCTTGTGAGTCAGATATATTTTGCCATGCCTTGATTTTATATTAAACAAAAATGTAGCAAAAAAAAAATGTAGCAAAAATGCTACATTTATGGGCCCATATATTGATCGTCTCTCATTCCCGCTATGGCTTATTGAGTTTGAACGAGGCCCAATTTATGGTTGTATACGTTCATCCTCCATCACCTCCAATGTTTGATCATGTTTAATTGTGAAAGTCTGTTTTCCTTTCCGATTTAAGAACATGTAATCCATTGTGAAAGGGGAAAGCGACGTGTTTACATTTAGAGATGGGTTGCTCAGCAGCTGCGTGGGGTGTGCTGCGTAGCAGCATCCATGTCTGGGGAAACCGCCATGGGTTTAGCCCCATCCAAAGCATCATTCACTTATCCTTCGCTTCGTACACAATCTCAGCACTTCAGAGATGACGTATTGGATTTAATGTCTGCTCCTTTCTAGACTCGTCACTGTTTGTATTCTGAGAAGCCTGCCTGTCTGGGATTCGTACCGCGAATGTGGCCGTGCTCCGTTCTGCAGTACCTGGTCCCCGTGGCAGCTTGGCGCCACTAGGATCAATCAATTGCACTTGATCGGTGGCATCCTAACCCCAATGCCCCCAGAGAGCCTTTACCGGGCGGCTGATGAGCACGGCCAGGCAGAGTTCACATTCATCTTCCATCATTTTAGGAATCGACTTGTCTGGGCATTGATTATTTCATGAGAGAGCAGACAATATTCATGGTGAACAAGAAATGTTGCAATTGTTATAGAGCTATTTGTTCTTGTACGAGCTGTGTAGTGTAATGGTTTTCTATTGAGTTGTATTTGTTCTATTGTTTCCAATCACCAATCAGACTATCTTCCGATACACAACAATAATTCATGTAGGCCTAAATCGGAACATAGTCTGATGGCGACTCCCCCAGCTGAAAGTTTCTGGGTTCGAACCCCAAGGCCCCTTGTCTATATTAAGGCCTTCTTTAGCCACGCCTTGTTAAGGGACGTGGACGGCGTCACTCCATGGTCGTCGTGTTATCAGTTAGAATCGTTTTGTTAAAAGAGTGCAGGTCTTGGGTTCTTAGTTCCTCTGCAAAGTACAGCAGGGATGTTTAGCCGATGCGTCAGTCACTGAGACGTGTGACCTTTGACACCAGGACCCGGCCTCGTCCACAGCCTCCTCCGAGGCCGACTCGGACCCCCGCGAGGTCGAGCCCGCCAGCCTCACCTACAAACCCTCCCCCTTACAGATGAAGATAGGTGAGGTCAACACTGTCCAACCTGCTTTGTATAACCTGTACCCCCACTATTACAGGTAACTGGTTATAACCTCTTAACTGTTAACAAATACAGTATAACCTGTACCCCCACTTTTACAGGTAACTGGTTATAACCTCTTACCTGTTAACACATACAGTAAAACCTGTACCCCCACTTATACAGGTAACTGGTTATAACCTCTAACCTGTTAACAAATACAGTATAACCTGTACCCCCACTTAATAGGTAACAGGTAATAACCTCTAACCTGTTAACACGTATAGCCTGTGTCACCACTTATACAGGTTACTGTTTATAACCTGTAACCTGTTAACACTTATAACCTGTAACACCACTTATACAGATAACAGGTTATAACCTCTAACCTTTTTACACTTATAACCTGTACCACCATTTATATAGGTAACAGGTTATATCCTGTAACCTGTGAACACTTATAACTTGTTCAACAACTGCTTTGTTTAACATCTCAGTCGTATTTTGACATCAGCATTTTAAAATTGGGTCTTGGAAAATCAGGAATTATTTTGTTTCCAACCCTAAATGGTGTTTTACAAATTAACATTGAGATGTCTTATGGCAAATTTGGTATATTAATAATACTAAGCTGAACCACTAGAATACTTTTTGTACACAATGCAGGTTTCATGTGCCCTTCGTAATTCCGCGTCCTACCTCACAACTTATCTTCAAGCGACTTTCAAGAGGAATCCCCCACAATGGAGCAGAATCACTTTTGAAACGGCAATGTGACGTTTGACATGGAAAACGGTCTTTGGTGAAACACGATTGATCCACTATGATGGAGGCCATGTAGTGTCAGATACATGATCAAGGCATTCTCATTTTTAAAGGGGTTTGTTCAAAATAAATAAATAATAACATTTAGCAGCTGTCACACCGTTTGAAGACGAGTCCCCTCATGTTTTCGTCGAGTGCACGTTTTCATTGCCTGTGCTCTCCTGACGACTCTGGGAGTGCACCGGTGACTCACTCGATCGGAGGCTGACTCATGATCTGACTCATGATCTGAGAAAGCAGCGTCTTGTTTTTGCCGTCTGACAACCCAACGAAAAGTACACTGCTCTTTTCGGATCAGAGTCTGACTGAGTATCAGGGAGCCGGAAATCTGTTTTTTGGTTGTGATTTGTGAAGTTTTGGTGTAGCCTGCCATGCCAATAGGCATGTGCTTTTGTTTGCTCTGGCGCTCAGACAGACGTCCTCACATTGTGCTCTGGTGTCTCCCTAGATAAACAGAGGGAGCTGTCCAGGAAGGGCTCCATCAAGAGCAGCAACGCGGTGGGCAGTCCAGTGAACCAACAGCCCAAGAAGAACAATGTTATGGCCAGGACACGGTAGGAGACCTGCTAGTCTGGGCTCATGATGTGACACTTTAGTTTGGACACAAAGGTCACTCAGTTTAATCTTTGTTAACTTCCTACCAGAGGAAATCAGTCTTTCCTCCATCATTTCATCGTCTCCTTGTGGAACTGCTCTACTAGGACTGGAAGCCCCCCTCCCATTAGAGAAGCACACGTCTCACCAGACACATGTTCTATCAATTCCAAATCTTTCTCCACTATGGCCTTCGCGCTGACACCGTCTGACACTGCCGTGCCAGATCTTCTAGCACTGTGCGAATCCTTGACCCTCCATTGTAACAAACCAAACAAAGATGACCCCGATCTGATCTTCCCATGCGTGGTCCTTTCTACTATGCGTGACGGCGCTCTGTGTCGAGAACGTCTTAGTTTCATGGTTCTCTGTATATTCAACATCAGGGGCAAGCAGCAGTAAACAGCAGCTTCAAAGGGACTGAAAATTGAAAATGGAAACCGTTATTAAGAAATAGGATGTTACGTAGTATGTGCAAGTGTATGTGGACATCAGTACAGCGTTCAGTCAACGCAAATTTCGAGCATTAAAACATCCCACCAGGCCTGAACCAACCGGTTTACACAGAACCAAACCCCAGTCATTAGTCTGTCACTGGCTTCAATTATACTCGTCACTTTTGTTATTGGCTGTGTCAGATCTGATGCAATCCTGGTTCCTGTGGAGAAGGGGGTTTGAGAACGCAGTCAGCCCTGGCGGGAACACATGGTCATTGGAGCCTTTAACGTTTGGCCCTGGGTGCTGAACCTTTGCATGCGAAAGCACACTTTTGAGCATGTACTAGAAGAATCCCAGCAGGCTATGGCATGGGCTGTGGTTTTAATGGCATAGCCAGTAGTCGACCCACACGGTGCCCAGATGGCCGTCCACACACCCATGCAGACAGTGAATGCGTCGTGGTGTGAGCGACTGATAAAAACTGCATTCAAACGACAAGTGAACAAGGCCTTGGGACTCTGAAACACGTCCAAAGGTCAGCTGGGGTGAGCAATATGGATGGATCAGGAACAGAACACATGTCCTTTACTTCGGTCTTTAACCATTTCTGATGAGGGGGCTTTCAGCAACCTTGTGGATTCCTGAGTGCTGTTACGCCAGCATCTGCAGAAGGTGCTGTTTTCAAGAAGGGGCCTAATCAGCTCCTTCAGGTTAGAGGAGTCCTTCAGCTGTGCCAGAAGGGGGTGTTTGCCAGAGGCACGAGGCGCTTGCAATCCTAACAACACATCCACATATTGTGTATTACACACCGATATCCGTACTAGAGGTAGGCTCAATGCGGGACGGATGAGGATGTCCTTTAAAACAGCAATTTATCAATGAGTTGTTTATCAACCAAAACAAGCCATTGAGAAATTAAACAGTCAATTCTGTTGGGATTTGTCTATTTATCCCCAAATGTTTAATCTTTGAAAAAAATAAATGAGAACTTAATAAAGTCTTAATAAAGTCTCATTAGCACTAAAGTGCTAATGAGATGAACGGCCTACTGTACTGCCCAGGCCTACTAAAGATGATTTGTAAGGTCATATGGCAGATTGTGAGGCTATAAACATGTTAAAATAATTACACACTAATAATTTGAAAACATGGTCTTCAAACGATTAAGAAGGTTTATTTTGAGGAAATGGCCCCCTTGTGGGACTGCAATACAATCAAGCCGTACAGGCATCCCATAATGATACTCACCATCATTACTGGAACGGTTGACATTGAACATATAATAAAGGCCGACATAATTATGATTCCTTATTTATTGTTCTTATTGGTCATATTCATTGGCTTGATTGTCCCTTCATCTGCTTACTCCATCCATCACTGACAGAGCCCTAGCACCCAAACCCATCAGGTTCCTCCTGACCACGCCCGCAGCAGCTACCAGGTCGCAGGGTCCGGGCCTCTTATCATTCTCTAAGAGCTAAAAATAAAAAAAAAAGGAAACTAAATACATACTGTTTGTTAATCAGCGATCGAGAACGAGTGCTTGGTTCAGTGCAGGCTTGTTACTTTGTGATCGCTGTGTGTGTCATCTGGTGGTGGTAGTGTGTACAAGCCGAGCACAACCCCCCCCCCCCCCCCCCCCCCAGATCTTACTCTTGAGAGTCTTCTGTGTGGTCCACCTCAGATCTACATCTGATTTCTTCTGCTACATATTTCCCCTGGTGCGGGTCCTATTCATTTCTTTGTGGTCGGAACACACCTAACTTTAATGTCTCCTTCAAGTCCATTCCATAAGGAGTGCTCACTCCTGCTTGAGGCACTCTATGTTATATGCTAACCTACTTATTGTAAGTACCTTTCTTTCTTCCTGTCTTCCAGATTGGTAGTTCCTAACAAAGGGTATTCCTCCTTAGACCAGAGTCCAGATGAAAAGCCTCTGGTGGCCCTAGACACAGACAGGTGAAAACACACACACACACACACACACACACACACACACACACACACACACACACACACACACACACACACACACACACACACACACACACACACACACACACACAGTATACAACCACACTCTCACATACACACACACACGCTCTCTCACTAACACACACACACACACACACACACAACTCTGTCTATGTGTTTGTGTTCCAGCGATGATGACTTTGACATGTCGAGATACTCTTCGTCGGGGTACTCCTCAGCCGAGGTGAGACGGGTGGGATGGCACCCACTCAATCAGGTCCTTCACACTCACACTTTATGTTATATAATGCATGTAAATGTTCGGGTTATAAGTTATATATTTCATGCAACTTAAACTCTAAATGTCTATCAACACCGTGGATCACTGACAGGCCTTTCACACATGAACTTCGGATAAACTCTGGAGAATCGGGTCCGGAAATGATCCAGAGTTTCCCTTTTACACATGTTACACACAACAGGAGGAGAACCGCCTCAGACGTGTTCAAACATACTGGAGATATGCCGGATAATTCAGGGGAGGGGTGATGCCGGGGCAGAGAGAGTAGGAGGGCGGACGCAAAACGGCTGCAGTGGGAGTCGCAGTATTTTGTTCACAACACATCGAAGTTGGCGGGTGAGGCTTCAACACGTGACTCTTCAGCAACGTCAGCAACACACCAGAAAACACCTCAACAACACGCCAGCAACGCGTCAACAACACGCCTGCCCGCTCGTTGTGAGTTAATTTCCACAAGGGGCCTGGTAGGTTCATGTCTTGAGGGGCAGATTCAGACATTTCAGTTCACACCTTCAACCCCACCAGGGATTATCTGGAGAATGTGCGACTTTCTGTGCATGTGTGAAAGGCCTATGACAGAGGTGAAACAAGTTAGGTTTTCGTATAATTATTGTGATCTACACTCATACCTAAGCCCAGATGGTGCTCCAGTATCCATTGTTGTTGTTTTTACAAGATGGATATGGATCTGGGTGAGTGAATCTCAGGGCTTGAATACCAAAGGTTTGACCACAGACCACCACTGCAGTGATCAGTTCTCAACCATAGATGGCACTGTCTTTGTACTCAGTGAAAATCAAAGCATGAACAGGTGAATCAGCCTCTAGCCAACTGCGGTCACATGACACCAGCCTCACCTGATTCCCTTGAACTTACAACTGGTCTTACCTGATGAACAGAGTAGCAGGTAGAAATCATGAATCCCAATGTAATGTGTGTGTGTGTGTGTGTGTGTGTGTGTGTGTGTGTGTGTGTGTGTGTGTGTGTGTGTGTGTGTGTGTGTGTGTGTGTGTGTGTGTATAAACAAGCTATCGCAATAGCTTGTTTATTATCTTCGGCTATTTGGTGTTACAGAAGCTTAGCTAACCATAATATTAACTCATTTGTGTGTGTGTGTGTGTGTGTGTGTGTGTGTGTGTGTGTGTGTGTGTGTGTGTGTGTGTGTGTGTGTGTGTGTGTGTGTGTGTGTGTGTATGTGCGGTTGACCTACCTTATAACACACCTGCCTCCCATGTCCCGCCCCCTCCCATTTTGCTTTCAGCAAATCAATCAGGACCTGAACATTCAGCTGCTCAAAGACGGCTACCGTCTAGATGAGATCCCGGACGACGAGGACCTGGACCTCATCCCGCCCAAGTCCGTCAACCCCACCTGCATGTGTTGCCAGGCAACCTCCTCCAGCGACTGTCAAATACAGTAACCCTCCCCCTTCCTCCCCTCCGAGCCCCGCCCTCTACTTTACACATGAACCCCTCGCAACCCCAGCTGCCTCTCATCTGAGTGTAGTAACCTTATCAGAGCGCGACCACAGAGAAACGCTGGTGGTGGAAGTAGGACAAAAGATAATCCAGTGAAAATAAAAAGGAAAGGCCAAACGGAAAACTAGACAAGATGTTACACCCTCCTCCCCCAAGACAAAGATAGTATGTTTTTAAGTGTATTTATTTGATTTCCTCCTATGGTAGGAAACATGCATCTGTCTGTCAGGGATTTGGCTCTCTCTCTTCTTTCCTTCCCTTCTGATTACATGGTGTGACATCGAAGCGAAGCGATCCCTAATGATTACTGCTGCTGACCTTGCCGACCTGCCTACATAACTCCTAGGTTGTATTCATTGTTCTTTTTTGATTCCAGCTTAAATATTGACACTTTTTTTGTAGTTTATTCGAATTTTGTGAATTGTGTATGGGAGTACGAGGCATACACACACACACACACACACACACGAATAAAGCACTGAAGGATTGTACGCTGAGCGGACGAAAGTGGAGCCAGATGTAGATGCCGTCATTTTAGAAGCTATTGAATTAGTCGTATTGCACGTGTTTGTGATGTAGAACAGGAGGTATTGCACTTAATCAACCCAATCCCCCCCACTTCCTTCTTTTAACAACACCACCCTTGACTTGTTCTGGACCGGCTTTCACTGGGGGGGGGGTGTATGATCACAAAGGGCCACAGAATGATAAGAAGCACACAGAAGAGAACAGATAGCAAACAAGTAATCATTCATGGGACAGAGAGGACAGCTGGCGCTGGTGCTACTAACAGTTAGCCCTGTTGCTAACAGTTGTTAGTGTCCCGGTGTTTCTACTGTGTATCGTCAGGCAACTGTTATGGCACTATTGTGTTGTTTAATTATTATTTAATCATTTTGAACGTCTTACTGTTGCACATTGAACATTTTAATTTTGTGTCATGTACGAGGTTTCCTTGATGTTTATACTGCCTTCCCTATTCAAGAACACACAGTGACAGTGTCTTATCTGAAATGAACTGTGTTGAAAAGGGAAGATTCTTGTTGTTCCTCCTCCCACTCGCTCATCCAAGGGCCAAAGGTTGTGTGTGTGTGTGTGTGTGTGTTGTGTGTGTCTTGGTGTGTGTGTGTGTGTGTGTGTGTGTGTGTGTGTGTGTGTGTGTGTGTGTGTGTGTGTGTGTGTGTGTGTGTGTGTGTGTGTGTGTGTGTGTGTGTGTGTGTGTGTGTGTGTGTGTGTGTGCGTGCATGTGTAGGAGGTGGGCAGGAGGGGGGGGGGAATAACTTGAGTTATACTGTAACACGGTTCTTAACTGGAATAAGCTCTTTTTTGTTTTTGGACATAACTTGTTTTACCTCATATCCCCCATGTCCATATACATGTCCTTTCCCCCATGTGACCTAAGGGACTCCTCCCCTGGTGGCCATTACGTGTCTCTGCATCGTTTAAATGTGGAGACAGGCGACCAAACCAATGGGACGTTTTTCCTTCTGTATTCGCATAAATCAGAAATCTTTTTTTTTTTGACTTGTCGATTTATTATTGACTTTATGTTGTATTATTGCCTGTATCTTTTTAACACTTAATCTTTTATGTGATATCAGTTGATGGAATTAGAGTATGCCTTAATACAGATATGTTTCAAAGACGCGTGTATTTTTATTTCCCTACATCATTTATTTAAAATAACATTTGCTGGATTATGTTATGTTTTTACTTTTAGACATGGGGGAACATTGTCATTTTGTTTTAGACCATTTTTTTTGTACTGTAAACACTTTATTTCCAGTATTTAACAATGTTCTGTGTAGTGTATGGAATCCATAAATAAACTAGAAGCTGGTGGTTAATATACTCACCCTACTTCATGTTTCATTCCTTGTACCTGTCAAATATTAACATGAACATATCGCCGACCTTGTTTTTCCAATACTCCCTGTTTTCCTGGAAGGAACCACAGCCACATCGGTTTGCAATGTGTCACAGTAACCGGGACAATTGAAAACAAACAGAAACATATTTAGAAAGACCTCTTGAGTTTATTGTTAGAACCAAGAGGAGCACATTTCCCTCCATGAACATGACAATTTCCAAGCCCCTGTGCTCGACCCAGGGTAACCCTGTACAGTGGCCTAGAACGCAAGCAGCGAGCAGAATCCAAAGTAAAGGCTTCAGGCTGAAAGGCACCAACGTCGGAATCATTTGATGCTTTAACGTGGGAATCTGTTCTCACTTTACACTGGGGTTGGCATGGGAAGAGGCTGTTATATGGGTTTCTCTAAGCATTAAATGGCATTTGGAGATTTATTGTCGATATCAAAACAGTCTGATTCCATGTTGTACAACATTTTAGAACAAAATACTTCCTTTTTAAATAATTTCACACGTTACGGAAGAGATTATCCTAAAAAGCACACAAAATCATGCATCTGAAATGAATAATCTGTATACAATGTCCTTCCAATTCTCCCCAGGGGTATAACTTAGATTTCTTTGCCATAAAACCACAATCTATCATTCCCTCAACACACTTGAAACCATTTGTTGTAGTTTACCCTTAATTAGTTTGGACATATACTGTTGCAAATGGTCTTGAACACAAAGAAGAATTTAGCAATTTTTCGAACATCATCAGAACATACAATTCTTGAAGATAAATGTATAAAATGTAGTTATGACCTAATAATGCCATAACCTTCTACTATTATGCCGCGTTTCCACTGCAGGGTGCGGTACGGTTCGGTTCGCCTCGTCTGGTAGGGAGGGGGCGGTATAGCCCAGCTCAGTTCCGAGGTCGCGTTTCCACCGCCAGCAGTACCCTTTATGGTAGGTCGGATGTCGATCGCCGCGCCAGCTACGTAAACATCGTGACATCATAGCAGCGCAGAGGAGAATGCAGAGCAACGTTTCCACCTCCTTGTTCGCCCAAGCAAGCGTTTTACGCAACATGTTCTCAGCGTTGAACCGTCAAACTTAGTGCAGTGCAGTCCGCGATGAACTGCAGCATGGAGGAGAAAGTGATTGTTGCCGTTTGTGATTCCTGGAGCTCAATATATAATAGTAGGCTATGTAATATAATTGTATATAATATCACGGCCAAAAGCTCTGTGCGCCTCCGGATGGCCGTAGCGTGGGGAGCTCTCATAGGGATTCTCGGGGTTTGTTTACCGGCGTTGCTATGGTTTCCGGTCTTGCGTGTTCCAACGGTTTATTAGGTAGGCCCATAATAAATCTCTGTCTAATCAATACTTAATTCACTGCCTCTTCCGTGGTCATTACAATATTATGAATAGACTGACTGCGTCAGGTCCTCCGACGTCTCTCCCTCTTCCACAAAAGGTTAAGACAAGGCAAAAGGCAATGGTGGCTATCGTGTTGTTGCGCAACAAATTCGACAAAACTTGCACAGTGACAGATTATGATTTGTGGCGTGACAAAACTTCGACGACAACGCGAACGGGCGACAAATGTTGCGTTTGGTGTGAACGCAGGCTACTGTTTGTTTGTTTTAGCCCACGTCACCCGGAAGTGACGATTATGTCAACCAATCAACGGAGGGGGTGTGCAGCTCAAATTTTCCGGCAACCTTTCAGGCGTCTCAGTACCCCAACGGATTACTGAAG
This sequence comes from Melanogrammus aeglefinus, assembly GCA_900291075.1. Lineage (NCBI taxonomy): Eukaryota > Metazoa > Chordata > Actinopteri > Gadiformes > Gadidae > Melanogrammus > Melanogrammus aeglefinus. The sequence goes on along the minus strand of OLKM01000125.1, from coordinate 454,989 downwards.
ACGAGGGCAAAACGAGTACTGCTCAGTCCGGGTCACGCCCACTTTTGGCGGTGGAAACGCAATCCTTACCGCACTTTTGCGAACCGAACCGTACCGCACCCTGCAGTGGAAACGCGCTATAATAATTAGGTATAGGCTAATCCAGAGTCCAGACTACTGTGAGTGAGACATTGAATGACCTTATATTTCTGCTATAAAGCTTTGCAATTAATAGTTGTATACGTTGTCTCCTTTGCATCAATATTAATGTATTTCCTGGAAGAGACAGGAAATTGACTAATTAATGATTACTATGAATAATTATCTTGGAAGCAGCTGGCTGATAGCAGAATGAACAAGGTATATGAACTGATGTTAGTAGCTATCCCTATAATCTACTATAATAGTAGATAAATAATATCTACTATATAATACTTTAAGTCTAATCAATACACAACTATATTCAACTCTAAATGCTTTTACTTCAATATAGCCAGTTTACCATTAAGCTAATTCTAGGGTATTATTATACTATTGGACAAACAAAGGCCTCGGTAGAACTAAAATCGATATATTATAAAGATCACTTCCATAACTCGTCAGCAAAATATATAGTTTTCCTGAATTGGTCTAAGCCTATTAACACAGTCTGTAAATAATTGAACAACATTCCAACACATTTATTAAATGTGTGATTTATTTACGGTTTCCTCTTCTTTATAGGTCTGCGTTCATCTAGAAAGCCAGGCTTCTCATTTGCACATTATTCAAGTATAAAAAAATGTTAGGCTGACCAGCTCAGTACATGTGACTGAGCTGTTTCTGAACTGTTTCCTTGGCGGCTTGTGAACATTAGAAATAAGAAAGGAGACTCACAGTAGAAGGACCGCTGATTCTAGGTAGTATCAAAAATTCACTTTTTGAAATTGAAAGATAACTTTACACTGCGTTTGCAATATTTACAGAGAACATCTGCACAGTCATGCGTTTGATATATATATTTTTTTCGTTTTAATAATTTACAGTATCGTTTTGAATAGTCTGTAGTGCACAGGGAAATCGGTAAGAGTCACAGCCAACACAACTCAATGGTATTGGCAGTGGCACTGACGAAACACTGCTGAAATCGTAGTGTGATTTGCGTGTATGCGTGCGTGTGATTGTGTATGCGTGCGTGTATGCGTGCGTGTGTGCGTGTATATGCGTGCGTGTGTGTGCGTTCGTGTTCCCGTGCACATGAGTTCTGCGTCTGAATGGGAGTGTGTCCTTAACCTAAAATCCAGCGGGACTTCGGTCTCCAGAGTCGGACGAGGAGACGGACAGGGAGCAGCGCCGCCTCTTGGCCGCGCTGGGGCACTGCAGCATGCTGGGCTGGAAGCCCGCGTGCCGCCGGGCGTGCTTCGTCAGGTGGTCGCTCCTCATGAAGCACTTGTCGCACAGCGGACAGTTGAAGCGCTTTTCTCCCGTGTGCGTGCGGTAATGCCGGGTCAGCTCGTCCGACCGCGAAAACTTCTTACCGCAATCTTTCCAAGTGCACTCGAAAGGACGCTCCCCTGCAGACAGAACACAACACACACACACACACACACACACACACACACACACACACACACACACACACACACACACACACACACACACACACACACACACACACACACACCAACAAATTGGTTCATTTTATGGTCAACGATAAACTTCTGTAACAACAAATAGACAAAGATAATAAAAACAAGCTATTGCGAAGCGATAGATTCAATTTCCAGGGCTTCCTTGCCATCACGGGCGCGTGTCTTCTGACCACGTGTCCCTTCTTGTTTACAACCTAAGAAGGGGGCGTGACGGGGCGATGACGTATGAGGAAATAACTGCGCAGGGGGGGGGGGGGGGGGGTATCTCCGGTTAAGAACATGTGGGGACAGCAAAGTCACAGTGACCCACAAGTGAGTCAGAGAGCACGTCTCGTTGCCATGCGAACATTGTTGTCCGGGTACCTTTACCCTTCACTGTCATTCCGTTAACGCGTTTTGCCATAAAAGCTCTCGTCAATCGTCTTTATATGCCCATTTAAAAAGCGAATATCACAGAACGGCAGAGAGAATGGTAGTCCTGGCATTTATATCGACGTCATGTATCGCAGACACCCCGACATCGTGAGTCACGGCTCTGCCACAAGCTGCGATGTACATTTCACCACATCTGAACTCCGCCCAAACTATTTACAATGCACCACAAATAAATGGCGGCGGCGGAACGCGCTGTTCCCAGAACAGCACATCAACGCGTGTCAACAGCAGGCTGGAGACCACGCCCCCAGGCTGCGGAGAACCGCAGTCACACCCCCCAATCGGGAGACACGCACGCACCCACGCACACACACCCCACCCCCACCGAAACACACACACACACACACACACACACACACACACACACACACACACACACACACACACACACACACACACACACACACACACACACACACACACACACAGGTTAATTCTGTAAAGCCTTATTATTTTAAGAAAGGCATACTGCAATGAATAGGCCCAGGGGGACCAGGAACACACCAGTCTAGAGACAACCACTCTGATACCTTAACTCAGTAGTCGAAGTTGGCGTAGATTTGTGAAAAAATGGCAAAACGCAACTCAAAAGGGCCAACAAGCTTTGTTCTGATGCACATGACCGGGAGGTTTGGTCTGGGGTCGCTGAACACTTACCGGTGTGGACCCTTAAGTGAGCCTTGAGGTGGGACGACTTTCCATACATTTTCCCGCAACCGGTGAACGGGCAGCTGTGCTTCTTCTCGGGAGACTCGTGCCTGATTGCTGATTTTTTATTCCGGTAATGAGTCGCTGCCGGCACCGGGGCCAGAGTGTCCTCGCTGTCCGACCGGCGGTCCACCTTATCGCGGGTGTTCGCGTCGGTCTGCGCCACAAGACACTTGGCGCCTCCTCCTCCTCCTCCGCCGGGGATACATTTGTTCAAGTCCAGCAGGATCATCGCGACCATCAACAAAGTTCTGTTCTCCTGGTTCTCTTTGTGCATGTCCTCTGTGGGCAGCAGCGCGTCGGGACTACCACTACCCGGGGGCCGCTGGGAGGAGACCCGCTCTGCGGCCGGTTCACACTCCGACATCATCGCTTAAGCTCCCCGTGGCACTACGAGGATCCGACGGACGCCAAGAATGAATGATCTCCAATAAATGTCGACTGAATAATGCTTATCACACTCGGCCACAGGAAACATGTGGCTAACAATCCACACGTGTCGTCTTCGACGTGACCATCCTCCTCCGACAGGGGTTGTTGGATACTGAAGCAGGGCGGATCGACACAACCCTCTAATAGTATAACGCGTACCTATTATCGATAGTCGGCTTAACTTGCAGGTCAATAGCCGCCAATATAATCGATGTTGTTGTTGTCGCGATGTGCTCCTTCTCCCCTGGTTTACATGCGTCAACTCGCCCGGTTGAAGCTGTGTGGAGCACTTTTTCTCAACTCCAAGAAACAATTTCGCGGAATCCCACGGTGTCATAATAAAGCAGGGCTGCGATTGGCTAGGAGAAAACGTGACTCGTTTCGTTTACGTTACGCGGAACTGCCGATTATGAAATTGACGGACAGGGATTTCACCGGTGTTGCCAGATTGGGCCAGATTTCCTGCCCAATCGGGCAATACTGCAGCGCCCTGCAGCCAGTGATGCAAGATGGGGCTGTAAATCTGTCCCAATCTGGCAACACCGGGCCTGACCCGCTTCACGTGAAGAGATGAATCAAAGAATCAAACCATTAAAGAGACGTTCTTGTACAACCCAGTTTTATGAACTCGCCCTGCTACACAGAACCTGAAATATCAACCGACTTCACGTAAAACACAGGTAGGCCTATACATGGATCGTTTAGCAAAGTAAACAACACATGCCGAGGTTTAAAAGTGGATTATAATTTATCATGCACTAATGAACGTTAGCCCTTCCATCCTGACCCACAGCCCGGGGTCATATGTAGGCTATGTCAACATCCGTGTTGCCTAGGTCTGCAGACTAAACAATATCCTGAGTAAACACGTCCTCCTCCTCCCGTCCGCCAGCGGGTCTCCTCCGGGCTCCACTAGGGGCGCTATGAACCCGCCTACCCCGGTTTGTACACATTATGTAGGCTGAAGTCTTGGCGGGACGGGGAACATTATTCTACCCATGGACCGGCCGCAAATACGGTAAAGTACCGGAAGATTACACGTGGTCTGTTCATAGAGGTAACCGCCCAGGGCCGTGGACAGGCCGGCCACTGAAACATGAAGGCTGACTCCCACATGGAAAGCAGTTTTTGGGTTGTCTTTTTTTTTCTTTTTTTTTTTTTTTTTTTTTTTCTTTTTTTAGCTTTAGAGACTTCGAGTTTGTAGGATTTAGAGTACGATTTGGGTTACGAGGGGTAAACCATCTTCACCGGGAAGGTGGAGATGGTTGTGGTGGTGACACGCCCCTTTTGCCTGAACTAGTTCACTCTACTTTTTTGTTTTTCCAAATGTGCTTTTGGGTTTCCAAGAAGGAAATAAAGAGGGGGGGGGGGGGTTGCCTTGAGGGGCCGCATTGCCAGTAGCTGTCGCTCCCTCTCCTCTCCATGGTAAAACACTTTCCTGGAAGGCTGAGGGAGGGGGGAGGGGGATGCACGATGCACCCTAGTTTTCCCCCAAAGTGTAAAAAAAATGCATAGGCTTTCACTCATATTATTTGAATCGGGTTGACTTATGATTGTGTCGGAGATAAAAACGATCAAGCAAGGGCTGTTGGTCGTGGGCATGTGGAAGATGATAAGTGAGGCGTAGGAGGGAGAGTGCGAACAAGAAACGAGGGGGAGGAGGCGGCACGTGTAGAAGAAAAACAGAATGTTCCCTTCCGTGTACTGAGTCTGAACTCACGCTCCACCGCTGACCCCCTCCCCGTCCCAAGTAGGCTATCATGCATGTGAGGTGCGGGAATCTGACCCACATATCAAGAGAACACAGCCTATGCTTTATGTCTAACCCTGTTATGCACCTTGGTAGTTTTTGGTTGAAAGATCTTAATGCCATGTACTTCGGCGTGTTGTTTTGCGAGTAAGGAAAGCACAGCACAGCCACCTGTCGCATTCACTTGGTTTTGCTGACATTCCCGACAGCCACAATAGGGAGCCGACTGCCCAGTGACAACTGTTGAACAACTTGTTGCACACGCCTCATTTCCTATAGGTCTAAGCACGAGCTTTCGCTGGTGTTTAGAGAAACAACAAGCTAATCAGCATACCTATCAGTATTGCCCTGACCCCTTAAACACACATGCAAGCACACAAACTCACTCACACACAGCAGTTTCTGTCACGTTTCTTTTTTTCTTTTCTTTTTTAGAAACGTACAACCCCCAAACGCATGTGAGGGGAAAGTAAACGAGACACATGTACCAATCTATTCATTTATTTAACAATGCATGCCAGACATGATCCTATTCACATTGAAGAATACAGATTTGTATTTGCATCGAAATACTCACTACTGTGATTTATAATTCCTCTACCTTTCCCTTCGTCACCGTTTAAAGGAGGATAGTTTTGTTTGCCCTCAGTGGAAGAACTGCATGCATTTAAAGGACATTTAATTAATTGAGATCTGGAGGAGGGGGATCCTGTTCACTGGGCGAACAACAATATCAGCATTTATTGCAGGAAAGGAAAAACAAAAAGAAAACATGTGCATGGATTTCTTAACTAACAATTTCTCATCCCCGGTTGTGGAAGTCCCCTGTTTGATTAAACGCGTAATTCTCATTTGGTTCCAGAAGAAAAAGTGAAGCAACTGTATAGGAAAATATAATAGAAATACTGTACATTGGGATCTGGGTGGATTTATGTTGCATTGTCATGCTCATCTGTTAGTGGGTATCGTGTCAAACACAAAGGGCGCACACACGCACACACACACACACACACACACACACACACACACACACACACACACACACACACACACACACACACACACACACACACACACACACACACACACACACACACACACACACACACACACACACGTCCCCTAGATTTGCACTGTTCCTCGCATGGCCACCATGTCAACACACACCAAAGCATAAACATTCAAGTAGTCATGCACACAAGTTGGTTCAGAAAGTGCAATGAATGGTTGTTATGGTTTAGGGGGAAAAAATACCTCCCATGTCATTACTATCGCTGTTGTCTCGTCAAAACTATCTTTGCAATATGGGACTTTAAAATAGTGTATTTCAGCAGTGAACTGAAGTGTTTTGTAAACTACTCAGCTATGCATGTTTGAGAATTGTGTTTTATTCGTTATTACGAGGTTTGGATAATGGCTCAGCCAATCAACTGCCACTCCATTCCAATCGGTTAAGTTTTTAAACACAATGTGAAAGGGTCAATTTGGATCAAAAGCCCACTGTAGACATATGTAAACCGTAGTTTGTTTGATGGCTTATCTATTATTGTCAATTACGTCCAGAGACTGTTGACAGAAATTCCCCCCAATTAAAATTCCATAAAACAATATGAACCGATTTTCTTAAGCAGTTTTGTTGTAAAGCACAGTGATTACTGGTAGCCTTTTTACTACAATTCTAAATGTTGGGTTCTTGCCATTTCAAATTCTATATGAGAGCTAACAGGCTACATCATCCTTCGTACCTGGGACATTGAGAGTATATTGACCAGCTTTAGGAGCTTATTGGAAACCTCCCGTGATGGACAGGGATGAAGCAAATCTGTCTGGCCAATTAGGTGGTATACACATAGCATGACGGAGAGAAGGGCCCGCCTCTTGGAATCCTTTCCCCTTTCCTGTAGTGTGGTCATCAGTGTTGTGTTTAAGTCGATACGAACCCAGCCACATCCCAGATTTCATCCGTATTTGAAAAAATACAAAGTGCACCGATTCAAATAAATATTTTAGAATAAGGACGAATACAGTTGTCATTGAGCCATGAACCCCCCTCTTTTTCGATTTTTTTTGTCTTGTTTTGTTTCCACTAGAGATTGATGATGACATGCAATGTCAAAAAACCCTGGTGGTTGTGTTCTAAAGTCTGCAGCAGACATGTCAGTGCTGCAGCCCAGTATCTAAATGGAGCCCGGAGTCGCCCTGTGATCCTATGTTTGGCAACGCAGGGAGCGAGCAGCTCGCCCGGCCGCTGTAACATTACACAGAAAACAGGAACAATAAAAAAGGGATTACACCTTAAATATGATTGAAATGTACAATCTATAATTTATATAACAGATTTTAATCAATCTTTTAATACATCAGCATTCACTGCTTGTATCTCTCCCTTTTTATATTAAATTTGATAGTAAACCTTACTTAGAAAATAGTTAAAATTAGAGAAAAATAGCACTGAGAAGATATAAATATTAAATATTCATATTAGTAATTCAAACAGGCATTTAATTATTCATGATAGCCAGAAAATATGTAATTAAATAGAAATAATCTCAAAATAAATGCAATGTATGTGATTGTATTGTATTAATTGGTGCAATATAAATCACAAATATATATATTTATATATATAAAAACTATCAATTAAACTTTTTCAACCTTTCTGCAAAAAGCTATCATAGAAAGTCATTCCCTTCTTTTTAGACCTTTTCATCCAGAGAAACGATGAGGAAACAATCTGATAGTTATAGATGTGCGTGGTGATAGATGGATTCTATAGGTCAATTAAAATAGCTTTCACACACCTGACTGAACCTAATGCATATACTTAGCAGCAAAAACTATTTTAATGTTTTGCATTCCTTTCTCTCACCCAGGAAACTAGTGTGCACTTTTTGAATGGATTTAGCAGTCAAAACTTCAGTCAAAATGTTTTCCTTTTTTTGTCTTAACTGACTATCATGGATTTCATGAAGGAATGATGAAATAAATGACAATTTCATAACAGACAAAGGACGGATCCGGTGGTCTTTGACTAGAGTTTGACATTGACACTCATTGAAACATACAGTGAGTGAAAGGATGAAAAGATTTTGGTTCTACATTTGCAGCCACCCTCTTGTGCAGAGACCGCCCCCTTGTGGCCAACAGGGCGTATTTGCAGACAAAAACTATGTTAAAGAGATGGACCATGTTGATACATGTTTTTGTGGCTTGCCCTAAAATATTAAACTGTCCTTACTGTACTTTCCTGAATGAGATACATCGTCAATATTCATTACAGGGTAACAGTTTACTGGACACAGCAATGTACAAGGGATATGCCATCTGGAAGTGCAGTCTGTATTTGTGGCTCTTATCTTTGTTAATGTTTCCCAGACTGGATTCAATATAAACTCATGAGCCTAGAAATATAATGCTGACGATGACTTCCTGATTGTAAAGTCAGACTTATAGTATCTTGAATAATATTGGCCTGGCACTCCTTACTCTATCGGGTTTCTCATCTCTTGTAGCTTATTTAATAATCAAAACTGCGACTATGAAGACATTTTCTGTTTGAATGTTGGCTGTTGTGCTCTGACAGTTCATAGTTCAGACAAATTAAGATACAATCAATTAAAATTGAATGCCACGGACAAGTTTGACATTTCCCCTCGACAAATACAATTCACATGACTCCCTTTAGAATATTTTACTTTAAAAGACTACTTAATCCCTTCTATTTAATCCCCACATATCACTGACTTTGTAATGCCTCTCTCCATTCACCAGTAATATCACTCCTAGTCAAAAGACTAATTCCGCCCACACATTTCCACTATCAAAATAAATATTGCTAGATTTCTTTCCTTTGCATTGGCTCTCGGTCGGTGAAAACACACAAAACGTTATATTAAGGAGCGTCAAATGCTACTGCCCTTTGAGTCCTGGGGGAAAGGGGACACATTTTTGGCTATATATATATATATATATATTATTTTATGTATATTTAACTCTTCTCTTCCGTTTCTTCCCCTTCTGCTTTGGCGGTTCCTAAGGAATCAATCTAGGAGTTACAGTATGTGTTCCTCACCTAGCATCGTGATGGACATGAGATGGAACATAGTGACAGTAGTATTGGACTGGACGTATTGGTGACGGTGGAAGACTGACACGTAGACAGAGACCTTCCAAAGCCTTAACACCCCATGGATAGTTACTGAGCTACAAGAGGAGGTAAAAACTACTGTAGTGTTAATAGCTCTTTGTTTTAGACTGGTGTACAACAGGACCCCCCCGCCCCCCATCCCCTCATCCCCTCATCTCCCCAGTACTGCTGTTTCCGGGTGAGGATGCGTCTCCAGTAGGGCGTCTGCAACATCCTACCACTTCCTCCACAGTGTACCTCTCTGCTGCTGCCATGGTAACCGTGGCCCCTCTGTAGCAACCCCACCCCGTCACCCCGTCAGTCTCCCCCACCGTGCCCTCTGACCTCTACCCTCCCTGGTCCTGTGAATGTGTGTATGTGTGTTCTTGCGCTGACCGGCGTTCCCGTTGTCACGTGTAGTTCTGTCTGTCGAAGCTACGGAACGCCGAGGGCGTGGCCAGCTTCCTCATGGACAGGCTGTCAGTCTTGCCGGGCTCCGGGCGGGCCCCGGACTTGCTCCTGAGGAAGGGGTTCCGGGCCCCCGCCGGCCCCCGGTCGGCCCCAGGGCCCGCGCCCCGCTCCATCCTCTCGCTCACCGACAGGCTCTTCCTGTGCTGGGGGGCCAGGCTCAGGGCGAGGTGCGAGTCATCCGAGGAGCAGCTATTGGCCCGCTCCTGCCGGGAGGAAGGCGGGTAGAGGGGCGACCCGCAGGGCCTCCCGGGGCGGGGGGTGGAGGGGACCCCCACCAGCTCCTCGGGGTCCTCGGGGTCCGACTCCGTCTGGCTCAGCTCGGCCTCGCGCTCCGGGTGCGAGGAGCCCCCGTCCGGGGTGGGCTTGTCGAAGGGGAAGGAGGTGGAGACGCCCGGGGAGTGGGCTCGCTCGGCGGGGGCGTAGGGCGAGGAGACGCAGCGCGTGTCGATGCAGTCCGTGATGCTGGTGTACTCGGCCGCCTTCACCTGCACGCCGGCGCCCAGGCCGCCGTATACGCCGCGCGGGTTGAACATAAGGCTGTGGGATTTGACCAGCTGGGGCTCGTCCAGGAAGCCCCCGCCGCCCCCCGCCGACAGGTAGCGGCTGCTCTTGGAGCGCTCCAGCATCCCGGCCGACGGCGGCGGCGACGGGTCCATCTCCCACGGCGGCAGGGAGGAGGAGTCTGGCAGGAGGTGGGCGGAGCTCAGGGACAGGTCGGCGGCAGCGCTGTCCTCGAAGGCGGTGCCCGTCCCTGTGGCGACCGTCCCACAGCCGCTGCTGCCGGCCCCGCACTCCGAGGACCTCTCTCCCACGCCGCCGCCGCCGCCCCGCCGCCGCCGCCACCGCCGCCGCCGCCGCCGCCGCCCACCGCCGCCGCCACCGCCGCCGCCACCACCGCCACCGTAGTCACGGCCCCCCGACAACACCGCCTCCATGATCTCGGAGTGGAGGGAGGAGTTCCGGCGGAGGGGCGGGGCCGTCCGCAGGGGGTCCAGGAACACCTCGCCGGGACCCACCTCCTCCGAGGCCGACACGTAGATGTCGATGCAGGAGGACGGCCGGTGCTGCTGGGACACCGACAGCGTGGCCAGGGGGAGGGGCTTGGAGTCCCTGGGGGCGGCGCCCGAGGACACGGACTGCGAGCTGTTGGCGCGGTGCAGGCTCAGCGAGCGCTCCTTGAAGAAGCCCTCGACGCGCCTCGAGGCCCCGCCCCCGCGGTGCTGCGGCTCGCCGCCGCCGCGCCCCCCGCCCACGTAGAAGGAGTGGCTCCGGGTGCGTGTGGCGGCGGCGGTGGGCGAGGGCGGGGACAGGGAGCCCTCGCCGCCGCCCTCCAGCGCCTCCTGCAGGCGGTAGGCGTTGCCGTCCGTGCTGTTGAAGCTGCTCTGCCGCAGGATGTACCCGGCGTCGGGACCCTCGGTGTGCCGCAGGGCGTAGGCCGAGTCGGTGCAGTCAGACGAGGTGCGGGAGCGCACCTTGTTGACCTCGCCACGCTCCACGCCCGTCACGCGCTCCAGCGCCACGGCGATGCGAGCAATCAGCTCCTCCATCTGCGCCAGCCGGACGTCCACCGTCTGCAGCGACGCCTTCATGAAGTGCTCGCGCTCGTTCACCTCCTCCAGACGCATCGCCATGTTCTCCACCCTGCCGAGAGGGGGGGGGGGGAGGGGGAGGGTTAAGAGGACAGCCAGCACCGAGGGGACGGAGATAAGGAAGAGTCCGAGATACAAGGTTGTCGTGTGCTCGCGTCCCCCTGCTATGACCCGAGGTTGTTGGCGGACCGGTTCAGTGGAGTAAAGCAGAGTCAATATTGAATGTCCCCAGAGGGACGGTGTGTTTTACAACAGCCGCCCTAGCGCTACAATACCATGAAAAACAAATTATACACAGATAACGGGAACGCCAGCTACCATCCCCCGGGATGGAATTATCGGACGAATCCACAACGATAATACCATGACAACGGTATTATTGATAACTAAATTGATAATGATATTAGATAATTGCGTAATCAGTCTACCTTGTCTTGCCTTCCTCCTTTATTTGTCTATGAAACCGTTACCGTATCTTCTCTCTTTACACACCCTTAACACCTTTAGACCTCGACCCGAGGCCGGTCGCGTCTGACCGTAGCGTCTTCAAGAGGAACGAATGCTTGGTTTAGGGAGGCGTGTGGTTAAGGAGGCTCGGTGGCTAGGCCACCACAGTGCTGACCTCTCGGAAGTGACTCGGATCCTCTCGTCGTTGGAGGAGTTGAAGCGGTCGTCCTTCTCCCTGAAGTACTCCTCGATGCACTGCTCCTCGAAGTCATGGACCTTCTTCAGCTCGTCCTCCGTGATGAAGAGCTCTGTGAACACGAGGAGGAGGAGGAGGAGGAGGAGGGGCAGAGAAGAGGAGGAGGAGGGGCAGAAAAGAGGAGGAGGAGGAGGAGGAATAGGGGGGGCAGAGAAGAGGGGCATGAGGATCGTAATGCCGTATCGCTTTGTGGGAACATTCTGGTACGACAAGATACCAGTAAAACCTCGCCGCACAGAGGAAATAACTACAGAATATGCCAATTGAAAAGTTAATGCTGACCAACCCTAACCCTTATCTCAAACCCCCTAACTTCTTTTGAGTTAATTAGCAGCTCTGCTATTTTCCTGGCCAAATGAAAAGTTCTAAACCCTTCGCCGACTGCAATAGGCCTCAATGTCCTGTCCAAAAAGCGTTGATGAAAAACTAATCTTGGTCCTTTGTGGTATCACTGTTTCGAGCTATGTTTTCCTCGGGGAGTGGTAAATGTTCAAGACGTGGTTTATTTTTTTAACAAGTTAAACAAGCTTGAACTCTGGAGGTGCTTCATGAAGCATCTCTCGAAATACCGGTAAAAGTCAGTCTATGTCGTAAACTTTGGCAGAGTAGATAAGCCACAGGTTTGAATTGACCCAAGTAAACTGACTCATCTTCCATTCCATAAAACTTAATATGGTGTTGTGTTGACCGCTCTATGAGAAGAAGTAGCTATTCAGGACTGGTGTTAGCGCTAAACATGTGTGGTCCAGTGAGGTCCTGATGTGAGCTTGAATCTAAAAGAAGCATAGACTGAAGTTAGGGTTAGGGCGGGGGTCGGCAATAGGCGGACCGCGGTTCCGGACTCAACTGACGTCCTCTCCGGACCGTGACACAATTGCAACAATAATATTAATAATGCGATTTTTTTTTTTATATATATAATTTTGACCAAGAGATTTTAACAACTAATGTTTGGGTGACTTTTATAAACCCGTTAAATACATTAAATTAACTATAACTTTATGGTAGGCTATGTTTTTGTTTAAACCTGCCAGTAGCCAATCAGATGGTAGCCTGCCCTACGAGCTGTGCAACTGGTGCACGCAAGCGCTGCAAAATTGACAGAAGAAAAGAGTGCCTTCAGTTGAGAGAGAAAGCTTCATTGCAGTTCAAGAGAAAGATGGCGTGCTCTAAGAAGAGAAAGGTAGATTGTGAGAACAGAGCTTTTAAAGAGGAGTGGACAGACTTATTTATGTTCATTCTGCCTGCATGCAGCTCTAAGCCTGTGTGCCTGATCTGCTCCGAGACGGTGGCGCTCGTCAAAAGCAGCAATGTAAAACGCCACTACGAAACGAAGCACAAAGAATTCGACATAAATTACCCTCTCAAATCCGAAGTGCGTGCACAAAAAATTAAGGATCTTAAAGCCCAATATGCCCCATCTACAAACATGTTGACTTATTCATTCACTGCCCAACAACGAGCAAACGAGTGTTCATTCCGAGTAGCATGGATTTTGGGTCAGAATAAAAAAGCTTTCACTGATGCAGAGGTTGTGAAGAAGTGCATGAGTGCCGTGGCTGAAACTTTGCTAGAGGGAAAACAAAAGCAGGACATGTGTGAGAAAATCAAGCAAATACCTCTGTCAGCACGAACAGCCACAAGAAGGAGTGAAGCATTATCCCAGGATGTGCTAGCACAGCTGTATGAGGCCATTCAAAAAGCACCCTGTGTGAGTTTGGCAGCAGATGAGTCTACTGATGTGACTGACAATGCTCAGCTGCTTGTTTGTGTGAGGTGAGTTGTACAATTGTGTCAGTTCATCCATTCCTTCATTTAATTAATGTAATTCATTTAATTAAATCATTCCATTCATTCATTCAATCATACATTTAATACACCATTATTTCATTTCATTCATCATTCAGGTTCCTGAACAAGGACAAGAAGATGTTCCAAGAAGACCTGTTAGGATTAACAGCCCTGAAGACCAGCACAAGAGGAGAGGATATCTACTTGGCCATAAAGGAGATGCTGAGGAAGAGGGGAATAGACCCTAAACAAGTGGTTTCAATAACCACAGATGGAGCTCCTGCCATGGTAGGGAGAGAGAAAGGAGCAGTGGCAAGAATGAAAGAGGACAATCCCGAGCTCATCTCTTACCATTGCATCATACATCAATCAGTCCTGTGTGCTGTCAGATGAGTATGCTGAGGTGATGACCACAATGATGAGAATGATCAACTTTCTCCGGGCATCTTCATCCTATCAACATCGCATGCTAAGGGAATTCCTCCGAGAAGTTGATGCCGATTATGATGAGCTCCTGCTCCACAATGATGTTAGATGGCTCAGCAAAGGCAGGGTGCTGGAGTGCTTTTGGTCCATTCGAAAAGAGATCTCAGCTTTCTTGGCACAGCTGAAGAGCCAGAAAGCAAAACCCTTTTCTCTTTTTTTAGAAGATGAGAGGAAGATGCACATTGTGGCTTTTTTGGTTGATATCACTTCTCATCTGAATGGACTGAACCTAAAGCTACAGGGCAAGGACAGTTCAATTGGTGACCTCATGACAGCTGTCCGCTCCTTCCAGAGGAAACTTGAGGTGTTCAAAGAAGACCTGCAGGGAGAGTGTGCAAACTTCCCAACAGTAAAGGAGGTCCAGTGTGAGAGAGATCAGACTCCTTTTTGTTGACTTTGTTGACAAGCTGATTGTCAACTTCAGCAAGCGTTTTGACAGCTTCAGCTTTGGACAGCAGCTCACCCTGTTCATCCAGAACCCATTCCTGATCACAGATGTGAGGGGATTCACACAGGAAGTCAAACAGCTCTTCAGGTGGGCAAACGCTGGGCCTCTACAAATGCAACTGGTAGATCTGCAAGCAGATGTGGCGCTGAAAGAGCATTTCCAAAGAACTGACCCGGCCAATTTCTGGCTCCAACTGGTATCTGAGACAGCCTACCCAGGTCTGAGGAAGGTAGCTCTGCACATCCTGACCATGTTTGGCTCAACATACAGCTGTGAGGCCGCTTTCTCCACAATGAACATAATAAAAAATGAATATCGTAACAAGCTCACTGATGAGCACCTACAGATGTGCATGAGAATGGCCCTGACACCACTCCAGCCCAGATTTAAAGCCCTGGCAGGAGAAGCTAGAGCTCATTTCTCACACTGAGCAAGAGCGATAAGTTTAGCACAGTCATATCATTTTTTTATTGTTAAATTCAGCTCTTAATTTTTTTTTTTTGTTTATTGAAGTTTTCAGTTTTTAGAACAGAGTGCATACAAACATATAACATACAGAACAAAGCACATCAAAATTAGTAGCCGCGGTCCATGGTCAAAACATAAATATTAAGTAAAAGGATCAGAAGTTTTGTCAAGTGAATGTCAGAGTACAATAAAAAAGAAAAATACACATACATATGCATAGTAAAGCACTATAGAGCGGCCTACCCATTAAAGAATCCTAGTACAGGGTCCCAAATCTTATCAAACACATGTCCTCTATCATCGTTATAGTATCTCAGTCGCTCCAAATGCAGTGTGTTAGACATTTCTCCTAACCACAGGTCTTATGTAGGCACAGAGTCCAACTTCCACACACGTAATATCAATTTCTTGGCAAGCACCATCCCAAATTCAATAGCCTTCTTCTCGTATTTATTAATAAAAGACAAGGGACTAGCTCCCAGAATTGCCACAAGTGGGTCAGGTTCCAAACGTTTCCCAAAAGCCTCAGAGAAGCATTGAAAAATACTTTTCCAATATGAATGGAGTTTGCTACATAACCAAAATGAGTGTGCTAAATTACCTATGATGGACTTACATTGATTACAGACAGGTGAGACATTAGGGTAAAATTTGTTTAGCTTCTCCAGGGAATAATAAAATCTGTGGACTGTTTTAAACTGTATAAGATTGTGTCTAACATTAACTGAACATCTGTGCACATTCCGCGAACATTCATCCCAAATATCATCACTCAGTTCCAAATTTAACTCATCTGCCCATGCCTGCTTACGCTCCTCGGTACCCAGCACAGCTCCCTTATGAAGAATTTTGTAAAAGAAGGAAACCTCCCCGCGAGTAGCCGGATCAAATTTATTCATTGTCTCAAGAGTTTCGTGCTTATTCAGGCTCTGATAGTTCGTTACATTTTTACGAATAAAGTCTCTAATTTGTAAATATCTGAAAAAGCTTGAGGTAGAAATATTATAAGCAGTTTGTAGCTGTCTAAATGTGGCAAAACATCCTTCAATATACAAATCATTTATGTTAACAATACCCTTTTGTTTCCAGTCAAAGAAAGCTGCATCGTTAATGCCTGGTATAAAAGAGTGATTATTACAAATGGGAGTGTCAGTATACATTTTTGGAGCCTTAATATAAGATTTTATCTGCTCCCATATGCGTATAGTGCCATGAATTACAAGGCTGTTACTATAGCATGACTTCTTGACTGTGGTGGGGCTATTAAGCAGAGCCAACAAGGACGACTTTTTGCAAAGCAGCCGTTCTATGCGTAGCCACGCTGGGCATGAATCTGAAATAGACGGGGGGCCCCTTCTCCACCAAGCAAGCATAGAGAGATGAGTAGCCCAATAGTACATTTTAAAATTTGGTAAAGCAAAGCCACCAACATTCTTTGCTTTACATAAATGTTTTTTAGAAATTCTAACGGCTTTGTAGTTCCAGATAAATGATACAATAATGGAATCTAGTTGCTTAAAGTAAGACTGAGCAATAAAGCAAGGAATGGATTGAAAAAAATGGAGGAAACGCGGCAGTACAATCATCTTAATAGCATTAATCTTCCCTACGAGAGAAATAGGAAGAGTCTTCCAGAAATTAATTCCCTGCTTAAGCTGTTCAATTTTGCTGTTCCAGTTCTTTCGTAAGAGGTCCTCAGATTTTTTCGTAACAATAACACCAAGATATGAAAAATGCTCATAAGCCTTTTTAAAGGGAGTGGACAATAAATACGTCATATTAACCTCCTTGGACACTGGCATTAACTCACTTTTGTCCCAGTTAACAGAGAATCCAGAGAGTTTGCCGAAACTGCTAATTAGAGTCAAGAGGGCAGGTATTGATGTTTCAGGACGAGATATAAACAAAAGAATGTCATCTGCATACAACGAGAGATGATGCTCTTGCTCATGTATCTCAACGGGGGATATTAATTGACTTTGTCTGACACTGGCAGCAAGTGGCTCAATAATTATTGAAAATAAAAAAGGGGAGAGAGGGCACCCCTGACGGTCCCACGGTTTGATTGCAAAAAGGGCATGAAATGTTTTGATTGGTGATAACAGAGGCAGGTTTGGGTGTGATAAAATGATCTCAATCCACTTCATAAAGGAGGGTCCAAAACCAAATTTTTCAAGTGTGATCAACATATAAGGCCACTCAACCTGATCAAACGCACGTTGTGCGTCCAGAGAGATTACTACAGCCTCCTCTGTGTGCTCCGTGTACAACACATGAAATAAACGACGCAAGTTATGAGAATATTATGATACTTGCAGTCAACTATTTGTGTTAAAAGTTTAGAATCCAGAATGAAATAATCAATCCTAGAATAAGACTTGTGAACTGCTGAAAAGAAAGAAAAGTATTTTGCTGTGGGGTTGAGGACTCTCCAAATATCCACTAGATTATATGACTGCATTAAATTATTAAGAGTAACACTGCTCTTAGATGAACTGGTTTGGGAGTGTTGTCTGTCTAAGACAGGATCCAAAACAGAATTTAAATCTCCACCCAAAATTATATTTGAGTTTGACATATCGGGTTATAGTGTGTTGAAGAGATATTCTGAAAGAAAATGGGGTCATCCAAAATTTGGCCCATACACGTTAATTAGGGTTAATTGACTAGGTACAGAGTTAAGTTCCCCTTTAACTATTAAATATCTGCCCTGTGTGATCAGAAATAGTTTGCTTGTGGGATAAAAGCTATTGTTTTCTTAATAAGGATCGCTACCCCTCTTGCTTTTGTAGAAAAATTAGATTGAAATAACATTGAGATGCCCATGAAAGGACACACCAATTATTTTCTGCTGCCGTTGTTTTTATATGCGTTTCTTGAAGGAAGGAAATATCAGCCTTAAGTGTGCGTAGATTTGCATAAACCTTTCTTCTCTTAAGAGGGCTATTGATCCCCCGTACATTCCAACTGACCAATGTAATTCCACCTTCACTGTGTTTACAAGATGTAGGTCTATCTGACATAATATGCTACATAAGGGAATTTGTTACATGACCATGGCAAAAAGGAATTATACCGAAAAAAATAGTTTGCAGACAATAAAAAGAACATCGAACAGAACACATGAACATAGTAAAGGGGAGACAAACCCCATGGAAAACGCTTCCATGCCCCAAGACTTAAAGTTAAAGCTAAACTCAGGGGGCCAATAAAGGCCCAAGATAGCAAACAACTACTCACCTCTCTCCAAGCAAGGGAGAGACTCCACCTCAACCGTGGATAATAATTGCAAATAAAACATTTGTCCTCTCAATTCTCAATGCGAGTTTGGTCTTCTTTTTTTTTGTTTCTTTAAATTTTGCTGATAATACAGAGATAAATTAGTCAACTTGCCGGCTTGACCCAACATTCATGTTCCAGTCCCGTACCTCCCGACTCAGGAATTTTTCGGCTTCGTCCGGGGTGTTGAACGTGCCAGTATTGCCATCCACTGTGACCACAAAGTTTGCTGGGTGCCTGAAACCGCACCTGATTTTCCTGACTCTGCATTTCTCCCTTAATGTGCTGTGAAACACCTTTCGTTTCTTCATGTAGCAGACGTTTAGATCAGGAAAGATTGAACCACAGAGCGCCCCGTCGTACTGGCAGCAGCGTTTTCTCCCTGGCAAGCTTCAACACCAGCTCCTTCACACCTGAAAGTGGTGTAGCTTTGCAATGATAGCCCTAGATTTACCATCTTTAGCAGGCGCTGCGCTTCGATGTGCACGATCCACATTCACGGGCCGGTCAAAATTCTCCTCTCCCAAAAGCTTCGGTAACAGCTTGGCAACAAACTCCGTCGGCCTACCGTTTTCAGCTTTCTCCTTGATTCCGATGATGCGGATGTTCTGCCTCCGGGAGCGGGCCTCAAGGTCGTCTAGCTTGAGCTTTCATGTAGCGTGTACTGGGATTCAAGGCTAGCGGTGTCGACTCTCCAACTCTCTCTAGCCGTTTCTCGTGCGATTCCACGGCAGCCTCGTGTTGACGACACACGTTCAGTAACGTCTGATAGAGCAGATTTGAGGGTGGATAGAGACCCTTTTAGCTCGTCGAATCTCACATCTACAGCGCTTTTCAATGCATTTATTGCTGCCAAGACGTCTTCGTTTGTGTAGCCGGGACTATAGCATTAGCAGCTACAGGGCTAGCTGCAGTAGCGCCAGCTTCTTCAGTGGCCTCGGCATCGTTGTCGAAACAACCCTCTTCGTCTTGGCTTTTTTCAGATTTATACCCCTTGCCTTTTCTTGTCATTTTGTCTTTCTTGTTAGTTCAAACTCGCCAAAATTTAAATTAAGAACAATAAGTGAGGTAAAAAGAAAAGTTGAGGCGGTGTCACGTTAAAATTGTACCGGGGGCGAAAATTGTACCGGCCTACGTCATCATTTGTTTACATCCTGACAACCTGCCCGGCAACAGACGACGCGATGCAGAAAACATGTTTCCAAACGACGAAATAACATAATACAGATAGCGGATCGCTATCTGTATTATGATAGATAGCGATAACAATTGTTTTTACTTTATATTTGTATTGTATTTAATTGTTTAATCGAAACAATAAATAATTTGCCCGCGAAACGGGCGATCGCGTCAAATGACGCGGGCAAAGCATTTGTCATTTGACGCGATCGGCCGTTTCGCGGGCAATTTTTTTTATTGTTTCGATTAAACAATTAAATACAATACAAATATAAAGTAAAAACAATTGTTATCGCTATCTATCATAATACAGATAGCGATCCGCTATCTGTATTATGTTATTTCGTCGTTTGGAAACATGTTGTCAGGATGTAAACAAACGATGACGTAGGCCGGTACAATTTTCGCCCCCGGTACAATTTTAACGTGACAGCGGCTCTTCCCGCAAACACGTCTACTCCATAGCCAGGGTTGCCAGATTCCCCCCAGCAGCTCTTAATTTTAAAGGAGCGTAGGTTTTTTTATTAAGCCCTCAGGTTTTTATTTTCTATTTTATGTGCAGTTGAATAGCAAAAATTTAAATTACAATGTTTAATTGTTATGTGGAAATAAGTGGTATTGTTTGTTGGATATTATTGAATGCACTTTAACACTTATGTGGCCCCCTGCTGGACAATATGTTTTAGGTTAATAAACACTGTTGAAATATTATTGAAATGAAGACCTTCATTTGATCTGATCAGTTGTTGACCAAACAGACACTGATACTACTAGCGCCTTAAGTACTTATATTGGCTAAATATGCCTCTGAATCATAATGCACACCTTGACTGTTGGTACATAAAACACATGCAGTCCTATATCAGTGAAAACAACGGTCATAAAAAATGTGTGATAGACCCCCGGACCCAAGCTTGAGGATTTTTTTTGAAACTGGACCCATTAGGATTTTAATTGCCTACCCCTGGGTTAGGGGTTTGGGTTAGGGTTAGGGTAAGCGGTCAGGGTTAGGGGTTTGGGTTAGTGGTGAGGGTTAGCGGTCAGGGTTAGGGGTGAGGGGTCAGGGGTGAGGGTTAGGGGTTAGCGGTCAGGGTTAGGGGTTAGAGGTCAGGGTTAGGGGTTAGGGTAAGCGGGACGCCCCCGACTCACTCAGGCCGTAGTCCCGCTCGTCGTCGTCGTGCTTGCGCCAGCGGCAGCACAGGTGCTTGAGCACCATGGTCATGTGGCTGAAGATGATGAGCGGTGGGGGCAGGACGGGCCGCTCGTGGAAGGTCATGATCAGCTGGTAGCGCTGGAACTTCCACACCTGGTTGGAGATAGACTTCACTTCGAAGAACGTGTTGCTATGGTGACGGACAAACACAGAAGACGGAGAAAAGAAACACACACACCGACCACAACGAGAGTCTAAATAACCAGAGGGTATTGGTTCAGACAGCTCAACACGACGTACCCATAACCCGTCCTGCTATTTATTCAATATGCAAAACGTGAACGGGCTGGTTGCTAGTGCGGCCAAATGTTTTATGAGAAGCCGTTGAATGTGTTTGTGTCTCTTCAATCATGCAAATGGCTGTTCACATTCCTAGTTTTAATTGAAGGCAAGATAGGGCAGTTTAATACTGTAATAAACATGGACAGAAATAAAGAAAGAAGGAATAATAAATAGAGAATTGAATAGATATTGAGAGAGAGAGAGAGAGAGAGAGAGAGAGAGAGAGAGAGAGAGAGAGAGAGAGAGAGAGAGAGAGAGAGAGAGACAGACAGAGAGAGAGAGAGAGAGAGAGAGAGAGAGAGAGAGAGAGAGAGAGAGAGAGAGAGAGAGAGAGAGAGACACAGAGACACAGAGAGACATAGAGACAGACAGCCAGACAGAGAAAGAGAGAGGAGAAGGAGAGAGCGAGAGGGACAGACAAAGACAGACAAAAAGAAAGAGAGAAGAAGAAAGAGAGAGAAGAAGACAGACAGAGACAGAGAGAGAGAGAGAGAGAGAGAGAGAGAGAGAGAGAGAGAGAGAGAGAGAGAGAGAGAGAGAGAGAGAGAGAGAGAGAGAGAGAGAGAGAGAGAGAGAGAGAGAGAGAGAGAGAGATGAAGAGTGACAGAGAGAGAGATGAAGAGTGACAGAGAGAGAGATGAAGAGTGACAGAGACAGGGATGGAGAGAAAGCGAGAGCATGCTGTGTTACATACTTGAAGACGGCGATAAGCAGGTTGACCAGCAGTATGTTGGCCACCAGCAGGTAGCAGGCCATGATGGCGGGGACGATCCAGGCGCCCGTCTTACAGGGCGGCAGCCTCACCACCCCGCCGTCATCCGTCGTGATGTTGATGCCACATGGGGCTGTACGACGCAACAAAAACAAACACACACACACACACAAACACACACACATGAGCACATAGAACTTGTTAACGCGTTGGCGATCAATATCAATTGGTAAAAACAAAGATAACCTATGCAAAGTAAGTGTGTAGATGCACCAACAGACATGCACATACGCAGCAGCAAAACCGATGGGTTCAAATGGGATAAAAGTCATACCAAAAGATTGAAAAAGCAAACACGTTTGGAAAAGGCATGAACAAAAACAACAATAGCAGAAAACGAAAGAAACACACAATGATAAAAACCATAATGATAATAAAAAACAAAAGGTCAATCTATGTATTGTGCAAGAAGCATGGTCTGCCTGATGCTTCCTCTATAAGTGAGGGAAGCGGGGGGGGGGGGAGGGGGACAATGAGTTGTGGCTCATGTGCTGAAATGTGCATCTGAAAAGCAAACAAGAGCAGTCATACATATGACATGTGTCGTCCCAAGCCTCCCAATATATCCAAACATGTTTAAAATGTTTCAAATATATTGTTTGCATGTGCACCATGTTTGATTGTCTTTGCCTTGTATCGTTGCAGATGTGTTTAGGATACAGAGAGTGTTTTTTCCATCGCTGATGGTTCAGTTGCTGGGGCTTACTGGGGGGAACAGAGAGAGTTTGTCCGCAGTTTCTTTGCCATCAGATATAGTTCATTCTGGCCATGCTCGTATGGGTTTCGCCTTTCTCAATTGTTCACACAACGCAGCCCAAAGATAGAGAGAACTGAAGCAATATTTCTACTTTGAAAAGTAGCTGACCCTCGAGAAAACAATTTGGATAATTACAAAGACTAAAAAACTCTGACAACTGAACCAACGTGAAAAAACAGGTAAGAGATGAGAAAAGCTGGTGGATGTTTAGTGTTTGGTCTCCTTGGTCTTTCAGTGAATATACATATGTATGCATAATATACATGTGTGTTTTCTAATGTATCGTCGTGATATCGATTCACATTATGCATTCCTGATGAATTGTTGTTGTTGTCATGAATACATAATTCATCAGTAGTGTTATTCTGCTCATAACAATGTCCGAATGGAGTGTTTATCTTCATGAATGTCTAGTTGGTGCGTAACGTGAGATGTGACTGAATGCTAGCAGATAGTGTTTGCATGGCAGGTTAGCTGCCGGAAACACAGGAAGGAGCTGAAACAAAACATCTAGGGATTAGCAAACGTCATGAGCTCAAATTTGTAACCCCTGCGATGTTTCATTGTGTGTGGACCTGCATGGAACGTTTCGGCGGTGAGCCAGTGTTTTTAAATTGATCCGGATAAAGTTGCCCTAACTTTTACCTGGCTTTGGAACAAGCGACTCATGATCTAAATCGATTAATCGCTAAAGATGATTACGATTATCTTACATGATCTGACAGTTTGTTCATTGTGATGGCTTGCATGATTTAGCCATCCCCCAAAGACCAAGTTTGAAAAGGCAACTTTAAAGTAGCACTGTGTAAGATTCTAGTGTTGCTGCTAACACCACTGACTCGTACTAACCCTCAGTTCAAGTATTGATCTAGTCTGAATACTTACAAATAAACAGCATAAACTGATAAACAGACAGTGATTTTATCATTGTGTCTTTATTGACTTGAATCTTTAGGTTTAACCAAAAAATATGTTTTAGGAATATATACATTTTCTTTTATATAAAATATGTACCTATATGTAAATAATTTCTACAGATATATTGTGGTCCTTTGACAGAGAGTAAAACGTTTTAAATCTTGCACAGTGCCCCTTTACACCGGAGAGTTTATGGAGCTGCATGCACGCATCCATTTGTAGTGCCTCCTAGTGGTAGGAGTGTGTATGGCATGGCAGTGAGGTTGCGATGATGGCACGAGATGGGGGAGTGTATTGCATAAGTATCTTTATCTATTGGTTCACTGGGATTTGACTGCACTGAGTAGTGGAGTTATGGACCGTTACTACGCCAGGTTCCGTGGGTTCGAAAGTAATTTTCGACCAGCCAGAGTTTTTCATTCATTCTGCGCTGTAACTTCCTACTATGCATATCTGAAACAAAGAACGAAAGCATTATTTCAGATCTCTTGTCTTTGGGCTACTTAACGCTCATTCTCATTCTCCACATGCATCTCATTTAGACTCCATACAGGTAACACTTTTAACACTTTAAACGGCGCTCAACCAATGAAACAACAACATATTGAGTATTTTTTCTGTAAGATAAAATACAATGGAAAACAATAAAATATTGATCAAATAATTGCAAAAGGTGAAGGATGGTCTATAATAGAGTCAAGTCTTTTATTAAAATATATACAATGGTATCTTCTCAGTTACTGATTGGTTCATGGATGCATTACGATGGGCTCAGTGATGCAGTATGTTGTCAGGGAGTGTACGGTTAACAAAATGCTCTGTATTCAAGAAAACTAATACAAATGTATTACCGTTATCCATTCAATGTGTAAACCCGTGTTATGTTACAACCGCAATATCCATTTATGTTCTGACTTAAACCACACAGGCAAACAACATGGACGACAACAACGACAAAAAAAACAAAGTGGGAGAACAGGAAGCTTATCACTAGGGGAAAGCCCCTGAATCCTCTGAATAAGAACCAAACGTACGGTCAATCTGATCGGCAAACACCTCCCCGTAGATCATCCAGTAGGGCATGAAGAAGATGTTGCGGGCCAGCATCCAGGAGGGGTCCTCGTTGGGGTTTAAGATGGCCTGACGCGCCACCCCGAAACTCATCAGCACCACCAGCATGATGATCACAAAGTACATCATGTCGATCATCTGTGGAGGGGAGAGAGGGGGGAGGAAGAGAGGGGAGAGGGGAGAGGGAGAGGGGGGAAGGTAGAGGGGAGAGGGGGAGGGGAGAGGGGGAGAGGGGAGAGAGGGGAGAAGGGAGAGGGGAGAGGGGGAAGGGAGAGGGGAGAGGGGAGAGGGGGGAAGGAGAGGGGAGAGGGGGGAGAGGGGAGAAGGGAGAGGGGAGGAGGGGAAGGGGGAGGGGAGAGAGGGGAGAGGGGAAGGGAGAGGGGAGAGAGGGGGAAGGGAGAGGGGAGAGGGGAGAGGGGAGAAGGGGAGAGGGGAGAGGGGGGAAGGGAGAGGGAGAGAGGAGAGGAGAGAGGGGGGAAGGGAGAGGGGAGGAGAGGAGAGAGGGGGGAAGGGAGAGGAGAGAGATGTGGCTGGTTTCAATAGCAAGAAGAAGAGCGATAGTACAGAGATTGCGCAAGGAAGGATTGGAGTGGTTAGAGCCCACAGGGGGCATTAGGGGCTGCGGTAGCTCAGGAGGCTAGCGGAGGTTGCTGGTTCGATTCCCAGCTCCTCTTGGCTAAGTACCGATGTGTCCCTGAGTGAGATCCCTGACCCTTACTGCTCCCGAGGAGCTGGCTGTTGTCTTGGTGTATCAATGCGTTGATGAATGTGTGTTTGAAAGTGAGGCATTTATTGTGAAGCGCTTTGACCGTGCAAAGGTGTGACGGGCGCTTTACAAAAATCTACACATAGCTGTCCTTGAGCAAGATGTCTAACCCCCTGACATGTCTCTGCATTCACTGTCTAACCTCCTGCCATGTAACTGCATTCACTGTCTTACCCCCTGACATGTCTCTGCATTCACTGTCTAACCTCCTGCCATGTAACTGCATTTACTGTCTAACCCCCTGACATGTCTCCAACCACTGTCTAACTGTGCTGGCTGTTAAAAACAGTGCAGTTTAAGAGATGATGTTTGCTCTCATACTTTCAGAACGTGACTAATCCCAATTCAATAAGAAAGTGCGTATTAGAGATAGACCACTCCAGGCATTCGCAGTTTTTGATGATGATAACACAATATGCACCAGTGGATGGATCTCAATTCAATTGCCAGAACTTTAAACTAATGAGAACTCGAAACACATTAAACAGAGATTAAATAAATCTCAATAGATTGCTCCTCAGTCCCTAATGACATTTTACTTCTCATTTGTAGAAATGAAGACATTATACCTGGAGCGAACCCACCACTAGTCCGACTGCAACCGAAAAAAAAACAAAAAAACAGCGCGGTTTATGTAAATGAGTGTCTACATGGTTTAAAGACAGAGCCCTCTCCTGCTAATTGCTGATTTTCATATCAAAGAGAGCACTCGTGACCGGCGGTTCACAGCCCATCTCTGCGATGGTTTGAATGCATTACTGATAGCTACTAAGCAGCCTTGATCCCCTAAGTGAACCGGTCAGCATGTTGTTCTGATCAGACAGGCTGGGGACTCACTGTCATTACAGGTCGCTGGCAGGACTTTCCAACGGGTCGTTGGGCAATTGATATGCCAAGGTACACCGTGCGGTCCTGTGCTCAGGACAGAACGACTCGGGGAACGCACAGATCGGATAGAAAGCGGAATGAAGGAATGGGATCAGAGAAAACTGCTCAGACTAAGGTGGGGGTCCGACAAAGGGGTGGAGAGAAGGAACCAGAGGAAGAAACTAGGGAACAGATAGAGAATAAGAAAGTTAGGGAGAAAGAACAGGAGAAAGAAGGTAGAAAAAATGAAAACAAGAAGAGAAAGTCAACGAAAGTAAAAATAAGGAAAGGAGCTCCGGAGGTAGAGGCGTTGACTTGTAAACAGAAGTTTGCTAGATCGACCCCCGGCTCCACCTAGCCGAGTGTCGAGGTGTCCCTGAGCAAGACACCTCCCCCTGACTGCTCCCGATGAGCTGGCTGTCGCCCTGTGTGGTTCACACCGCCATCGGTGTGTGAATGTGTGACTCAATTATTCTAAGTCACTTTGGATAATAGTGTCAGCAAAATCCCCGTATCGTAAATGTGAAAAGAAACAAGTGCGACAAAGAAAGACATGCACAACCAAAACACTGCGTCGTCTCACCATCTTGCCGATCATCATGACGTAGGGCCCCAGGTACTTGTTGACCCCGAAGATGTCCAGGAGCCGGATGTACCAGTAGATGATGTTGACGCAGTAGATGACCCGGCCATAGCTCATGAAGGGCGGCTCCTGCAGCCGCAGCACCATGCCCACGGAGAAGATGAGGATGGCCATGAGGTCGGTGATGTTCCAGTACTCCTGCAGCCACACCTTCACCTTCTGCAGCAGCTTCCCCGGCTCCGACATCAGGATCTGGACCATACACACACACACACACACACACACACACACACACACACACACACACACACACACACACCACACACACACACACACACACACACACACACACACACACACACACACACACACCTCACACACACACACACATATGGAGGAGGAGGAGGAGGAGGAAGAGGAGGAGAAGAAGGATAAGGATGAGGAGGAGGATTAGGAGGAAGAGGAGGGGGAGACCAGTAGTAAGCAAAGGAAAGAGAGATAGAGGGGGTTTGGTCATTGGACAATGAGATAGGGAACACAGAAGTTATAACTGCATCGCAGTAGAGGAGGGTAAGTGTGTGTACTACATCAGTCTCGCCTTTGGAGGGCAGTAAAATATTACGAAATAGACGCTCCGAGTCGGAGAGGGTGGGAAATTGATTTGACTAAGGAATGGAATACGGGATTATACAGCCGGGCGTTCTCCTTCCATCTCCTGAAATGATCTGTGTGTCTCATCCTATCTGTCTGTCACCATTCTTCTCACTTGTACACACACTTTTTACTATCAAGAGATGTTTGACACACAGATACATAACTACACCCCTCCAAGAACTGCTGTACAAATGGTGTCAGTGTGTAGATTAGCAGCAGTAACAGATGCATGTTGTCTGTAGGTTGTTTGAATAATAATTGTATTTCTATTTTGTGTGTGCAGATGAATTACATGTACATACCAGGTACCATGCATTATTGACTGAACTTAAAATTATGCTATTCACATATATACACACACACACAATCACACAATCACACACACACACACACACACACACACACACACACACACACACACACACACACACACACACACACACACACACACACACACACACACACACACACACACACACACACACACACACACACACACACACACACGCACTCCTCTGAACCCCTACCTCTCTCATCTTCTCGATGCCGTTGGTGAAGATGTATGCGATGACGATCCATTCCTGGGGAGATGGCCACAGGTCCATCTTCACCAGAACGATGTAGTTGAACAGCATCAGGTAGGCCACGTACGCCATCTGAACAGACACGCTCCTATTGGACTGGGGTTCTGCAGGTGTTCTCACATGCCAGTGTGTGTGAGAATAATGTAGAAACCCAGTAGAACACATTTAGAAACACACACTGGCATGTATGCCAGTGTGTGTACGGCCTGTGTGCTTGTGAATGAGTTGTTGAGTAAACCTGCATATGGTTGTGTGTAATCATAATGCAAAGTGTAGTCAATAGATCTGATTATATTTGTGTGTGTCTGTGTGTGCGTAGGTGTGGGAGTCTGCCCACTTCCTTACTTAGCATATGTCAATCCATTGCAAACCAAATGGCCTGAAGCTGTCAATGTGCGGGGATATTGTGTAAACTCCATCCAATAAGGTGAGGCTCTTCCAATGATTGACTCCAATTAAAGTGGATTCTAACGCAGCCTTCAAATACAAACTACAATAAAACGAGGGGATCTCCAGAGGACATGTTGCTCTTACATCCACTCCCGGCCCGGACAGGTAGGTTCTATGCTATAGACATGCTTAGCGAGCCTTTCCTCAAGACTCTTACTCGTTCACAGAAGCAATCGCACTCTCTCCTCCTAAGGTGAGAGTGGATTTATTTATTCGAATGACCTGTGGTCGTGGAGGGAGTCTCCAGATTCATTAAGTCCCTTGTTTCCAGATTAATTTAGTCCCTCCTTGTCTCCGGGCTCCTTTGCACTAAAGATTTGACAAATAGAAAAGCGATGCGGCCATAGCCCTACAGAGCGAGTCCAACACAAAGGGCACTAATGACGGCCGTTTGACCCGCAAGCAGCCCTGCACCACTTCTGGAAGGCGGGGAGATGATCATATTTACAAGGGTTCTCTTTCCGGAAAAAGGCCAGGAATAATGAGGGTGATGGGAATGTAAAAGAGAGAAATGTATTAATTTGCGTTAATAAATAATGAGGAGCATTAGGGTGGTTTTATGAAGAAATGTTTTCATTAGCCAACTAAGTGGAAATTTTGGAGATAGAACGGTTGGCTAATTGGATAACATGTGCGCGCACGCACACATCCACACAAAGACACAGGT
>OLKM01000125.1:395930-420930 GCA_900291075.1 Melanogrammus aeglefinus | reverse complement strand
CGGTTAGACCCGCCCCCGGAGGAACAGAACTCTGTGTCTTTAAGTGATCTGTGGTCATTCATCCAAACGTGAACATGTGTGAAGGACACCAATACTCACAACCAACCCACCAACCCACTGACCCAGTTTGCACGCTTGTGTATCCGGTCCCTGACTACAGTGTATCCTCACACGGGACTACACGGTCAACTGCGCCTGCGGTTCAATCTGAGAATCGGCGTGTGTTTTATGTGTGTGCGAGCTGTGTGTGTGCGAGCTTCGTTTGTCGTTGCCATGGAAGCTGGCGGAGAAAGGTCTCCTCGCTTTCCTCCCGTGCTCCCGTTCCCCGCCCGTACCTTCAAGCCAGAGTTCTTGCGCATACGTAGGCGTCCCATCCACATGTCGGTCAGCAGCATCTGGCTGCACGTGTGTGCGATGAAGTCCCGGTGCTTGGCCGCCACCGCCAGCTGCAGGCAGGTGGCGTTGCTCCAGTTCTTCAGCTCGTACGTGAGCAGCTTCATGGCCATCTGCTCGTCCTGCTTGTAGGACTGGTCCAGAAGCTCCACAGCCAGCTGGGCGAACTCTCTGTCGGGGGCACCACCACCGGACAGGAGAGGAGAGGGGGACCACAGACACACAAGTAGAGAGATCCATGACATGTTGATGCAACAGAGGGTTTGGGAATTAGGGAAAGAAAAACAGAGCTTTGGTGATCTATATGTCTACATTGATACAAGGAAGGACGCGACCCCCATACAAATACTAATGTCCATATGACTAGGTCAAACTATTCAGCACAAGGATCACTAACGGTCAGATGGCAAGTGCAAGCACAACCAGAATGGTGCTTTACACGGGTTAATGCGGTAGACCATGAGAGGACACTGTACATTGACTCGAATGGCTTGATCCCTGACATCCAGGACTTGGCCTGCTATCTGCAGGTATGAAGTGAGTGAGTAATGACCACATGAAATACAGACAAACCTGATCATACCCACTACACAAGAGAGTTGTACGGCAAAATACTGTTGACGCTATTGACATTATGGAAATGCAGTAATAGTGTTTGAATGTGCATGGGTAGGATGAGTGGCTGCTAAATGTTTATTATATTCAATATATGCCTCAAATTAAAACGTATTTCCATTTTTTCAATAGGTCATTGCATTATTCTCACATGTTATTAAGTGGCTGTGCTGCTACTTCTCCTCTATGTATGTCATGCAGTGTACCTTGTGGCTGACTAGAGTTCTGCTATACAGGTCAGACAGCAGCTGAGGAACTAGGTAGGTATATATTTATGTCTGTGCGTGTATGTGTGCATGATTGTGTTAGTGTAGTTTGCGTGTGCATGTGTGTGTCTGTGTGAATATGAAGTTTGAGTGTTTGTGTCTTTGTGAGTGTGTGTGTGTGTGTGTGTGTGTGTGTGTGTGTGAATATGAAGTTTGAGCGTGTGTGTGTGTATGTCAGAAAGCTAGTGTCTGTGTATGTGTGTGTGTGTGTGTCTATGTGTGTCTGTGTGTGGTGTTTGTTTGCGTGCGCGTGCCAGCCTATATGGGCTGAGCGGTGTGGTCAGAAGTTGCTCCAGTCTAGACTCCCAGCACAACTCTTCATTAATCATTTAGCTTGGAGAACTTTACCACGCTGTAGGCCTAGATAGATCTAATCACTCTCTCTACTCTCATGTGAAAGCTAAAGCACAGAACTCGCTGTGATCACATGATCAGACGTAGAGGGACAGAGGGAGACAGGGAGACATCTGCACGTGTCTCGTGTATGCATGCGTAATGTCAGCATAAGCTGATTGCTTTCACGTGAGATTAGCATAAAAGCACATGGGTTCTGGAGCACGTGTATTGGGAGAATATGGTGGTGAGGAGACTGTTGTTGCATGCAAAAAACACATGTCCCCCACCTCGTGGGCTTGTTCCCCATCGTCGTGAGACCGTCCATATATTGAAGTTTGTGTTTTGCAACAAATATCAGTCTGACCTCGCCTTGGCTGCAATTGATTTTCGCATAAAGGCTTGGCATTACATCGTTATCTTTACAAAAACAGAACATAACTGAGTGATGACTTCGCTCTCTTCGCTTAGTAAAGCAAAAACATCTTCTCCTCCAAAAGAGGTCTTCAATGCAGAGACCTGCTCATATTTTAACACTGTTACTGACTCTACTTCGAATAATATCATTTTGATCGCTCCGTCGGTTCTCTACACTTTCCTCAAGGTCCACCATGTTTGTTTATTCTGCAGCGTTCTTACCCTTAACGCCGATTGGCCCCTGTCTTTGTGACCAGGCCGGACCGACCTGCAGAGACAACCTGCTACGTGATCTCATAAGATGGTGGCGGTCTCACTGAGACGTCCCCCCACCTGGAGTTGTGGTTGAGCTCCTGGGAGATGTCGTCCACCATGTCGTTCTCCGACGCCTCGTGGGCCATGGCTTTGCACAGCTTGCAGGCCACCAGGGCCTTGGCCATGGCCTCCTCGCCGTGCTGCCAGAAGAAGAGCGCCATCTTCTGGCGCTTCATGAGCACGGCCCACACCATGAGCTCGTGGAAGGGGAAGGGGAAGTGGTTGATCTCCGGGTCGTCCAGGTCGATGTCCACCTCCTCCTCCCGCTTGCGGGTGGTCTTCTGCCGGCCGCGGCGTATCGGCATGTCGTCCTAGCGGAGAACCGGGATAAGCGATGGAGACTGGGTTAGGCAGAGGCCGAGGCCAGTCCCCAGACCGCAAGACCGCGGGCGGTCTGGGACCGCAGAGGGCGGTCTTACGGTCATAAATAGACACTGGGATAGCTACTTACGGTAGCAGCAAAGTTCAGAGAGTAAACTCAAATTTCAAACTAAAATAACCTGCCACTAAAAATAAACTAAATTGCTTTATAATAAGAAGAGTAATTATACAAAGATTTTAATCAAGATAATTATGATACTGGTTTAATGGATTTTCCTGTTCTAATGAAACAATTTTCTTATTCAAATTAAATAAGCAACATGACTTATGAAAGGACTGCGTTGTACATTGATAAACAGGTAAGGGAGTAAATAGCTTCGAACCATTGCGAAAATTTAACAAAGTTAACAAGCCACTACTCAACAAAACAAAAATTACAACGAAATGTCAAACAAAACAATCAAATCCAGGGTGGATATCTCTGGCCACGGTGGGCCTATTCATGAACTAATGGCACAGCAGACTAGCTCTGTGTTCCTCAGGAGACATCTGCTGTCCGCTTGTACCACTAATGCCCCCCCCTGCCACAGTTATACTGATGATGGGGTCCTCAGAGGAACAATCACACGGACAACTGAGGAACGCGTTGGTGAAAAGTGCCATTTCTTTTTGATTCCTGACAACTGACATTATAATTTGTGAACTCTCGTAGAACATATTGAAGAGTAATTGCAACCTTCGTCGTTTTAGCAAAAAACATGAAGGGCATCACATTCGACATTTGAGAAGCGGAACTTCTATTTATTTAAAGTTAATGGCAGTCACTTGTACGTTTAGAGCTGAATTTAGGACATAGATGGACTACCAGAGGAGAAAGGGGGTTAGGCAGATTTGAAAGAGGCATAACGGTAGGAATGGAGAGGTATGCAAACACACACACACAAAAGACAAAGTTTTGACCAAGGTCAGACAAACGCTTTAACAGAAAGGAAACACAGATGTCTCAGAGATGAATTGCAATCACACGCCGGGATTCCAGCTTTTATGATACTGGCAGTTTTGCTTACGATGTGTATACTGTGATAAACCACACACACACACACACACACACACACACACACACACACACACACACACACACACACACACACACACACACACACACACACAAGTATAGAGATATTGAGGCCGTTTTGGACCGCTGATTATTGGGCTGAATCAACCGGCGTGCTCCGCTGGGGGTCATTCCATGAGTCGTACACACGCCGTTAAAACACGTCTCTGGAGTCCCAAACTTACAGAGTGAGGTGTATGTGTGCGGCATGGTGCTAGCGTGTGCACACTTTACAAAGTTATATGTATGCCACACACGACAACACACACACACACACAGTGATTGATCCAGAGCTGTTTTAACGCATTTGACGCTCATGTCATGACGAGACGGGCAATTTGTAGACGAAGGACAAGAACAACACTGACCCAACGAAATAGCCGCCATGGTATTGACACTCACCTCCATCCCCAGCAGTTTCAGGGCTTTGGGCTGGAAAAGCGACAAACAAGAACATACACAGAACAAGAGCTGGTCGGGTGGGATTGATAAGAGTGATCGTCTCCGTTAGCAGAGAGCAACTGACGGACAGACTGACATGCTGATGCCTACAGCTGGGACAACCTTATACACAGTATGCTGTCACCTATTCTTCCGATACTAATCTTGTACATTTCAATGCGTGGGCTGCTTTCTACACCGGTGGGGTTTGTGTATCCGAAAGAGCACTTTGCAGACATCAGGGATTTAGTTTTTCCCCTGTTTAACATGCGCATGGTGGGTATGTAGAACCAGTGCTCTGATAACTGTATTGAGGCAGGAGGCTTGTATGAATTATGTATTCATGAGCCATCATCTGGGAGGATAAAAATAGCACAGGTCTCCTGTAGGGATGTTGATATTCACATCAATTTCGAGGCTTTGTTTCAAGTGCACATGTGCGTGTGTGTGTGTGTGATAGAGAGGGAGAGCAATAGAGAGAGGAAGAGCACGAGAGAGAGAGAGAGAGAGAGAGAGAGAGAGAGAGAGAGAGGAGAGGAGAGAGAGAGAGAGAGAGAGAGAGAGAGAGGAGAGGAGGAGAGAGAGAGAGAGAAGAGAGAGAGAGCAGGAGAGAGGGAGGGAAGGAGGGAGAGAAAGAGAGGGAGAACAGAGAGAGAGAGAGCACAAGAGAGAGAGAGAGAGAGAGAGAGAGAGAGAGAGACAGAGAGAGAGAGAGAGAGAGAGAGAGAGAGAGAGAGAGAGAGAGAGAGAGAGAGAGAGAGAGAGAGAGAGAGAGAGAGAGACGGAGGGAGAGAGGGAGAGAGCGAGAGGGAGGGAGAGGGAGAGAGAGCGTGGAAGCGCACGAAGGAGAGCAAGAGAGAGAGGGAGCGAGAGAAAGAGAAAGGTAGTGTGGGAGAACTAACATGGACCCACTTCATCTGGAAAGAGGTGGATAATAAACTCAAATTATTTGAGGGGTCTCTCGCTCTCTTTGTTCATCTCTCAGTTTTTTTTCTTCACATTTTCCTCCCCACTTAGTTTCCCCTCCCGCTGTCACTCCCCCACACACTCACACACGTTTGCATGCACAAGTGTGCGGCCGCCCACACGCACATCGTACCCAGACACACACACACACACACACACCACACGCAGACACAGTGCATTTTCGAGCGGAGATACAATGTCCCGGACACAGCTGTGCACTATTCTATTTCCATCACACATGTGGCAGTGTTGGGTGGCGTAAGGGAATCAGACTCTGCAGCCACAGAACAGCACATGAGAGCTTATCAAAGATAAACCCAAAAAGAATGGTTGCATCGTTAGAGGGCTGGCGAATGGAGAATTATGTGATTACGTAAGTCACGGTTCAAAGCTTAAATCAACAAGAAATGTACGATTTATCACGGTGCATAGCGGTGTCAGTGATGAATAATAATGAATGAATCTGATTCTGATGTGAGGGAGATAGTTCTGTCAGCTATCAATGTGGAGCCAGAGGAACCAGATGCTCCAGCTTTAGCAGCTGCGGCGTTTGTTATTGTTTTTGTGTTTGTGCTTCAAGGGAAAGGCATACAATATGCTCAGGAAAACCTTGGTTCTCACAAGCTTGACATCCACTGTTTATTGAAAGTGCATTTCAGTGTCAATGTTTTGCTGCTGTACACCGTTTCCAAAATATCAAATAAACCATCAACTTGCCTGCAGAATGTGGTAAATGGTACAGCCTCTTACGCTGTTCCCTTTACGATACACATTATGTGCAAGCCGGCACCCAATTATATCCAACGTCAATATTCAGTCTGTGTATCGCCACATATTATGCACAGACACAGGAACATAACCGCGATACAGTGCAAATGTATTCATGGCTATTTTACTAACATGAATATCTTTGTTGCGCTCGAATCGATACGTGTTGCCGTGGTATGTCGGAGCAGTGAGAACAATCATGGGATTAAGGATGATCCACCTACTCTTTTGGGACCAAACAGATTGTGGTACAGAGTCCTGAACCTCTTCCTGGTGTAGTTGCAGCGGTAAGCTCCGCCCATTAGGTATTCAATCACCAGGCCGATGTCGATGAGGCTGATGCGGTAGTCCGGGGGCAGGTTCCCCTGGAACATGAACACACACCTCGTCAGATCAGACCCGGGTTATCGATTGAACAGACAAAACACAATCACACACGGGTTATCGATTGAACAGACAAAACACAAACACAAAGGTAAACCACACGCACCATACACACTCTCTCAGACACACACACACACACACACACACACACGCATAACCACACACCAAAATCCACACACGTTTTTGTTTGTTTTTTTGGCTATGAAAGAAATCATGATTAGCGGATTCACCTTGAAGTAGATCCAACTGAACCCTGGGTATTCTCGCTTGGAAAGAGCACACAAGGTCAGTGAGTATGCTGCGTTGTATGCAGTGGACACTGGGACCATGGGGAATGATGCAACACACAGAACCCCTGGGAGAAGACCTCTCATCTCTCTCTCTCTCTCTCTCTCTCTCTCTCTCTCTCTCTCTCTCTCTCTCTCTCTCTCTCTGTTTGGTCTTGAATTGAGACCTCACATTTCCAAAGCGGTTGCGTTGGGATCTTTACGTTTGGATGCTGTTAAAGGTGTTCCGCTCGCCCTGATATTCATTTCAAACCGCTCGTTCTGTCTTTTTCTGAGACCGTTGTTCAACAGTGGCTTATTGTGGCTTGGAAAACTTGCTTAAATCATATCTAATATTATCTGTGTGGGGATAAAGTGGTGAAGGGAAGGAAAGACTGAAAGCCGGGGTTCAAGATGAGGGTATATTTATATGTGGGGGAAAGGATAAGGTGACATTGTTTACAGTGAGGGAAAGAACAAGATCTTGTCAGAGAGGTTCAGTGCAGTTTGGGGTGTCGTGAATAGGGGGGGGATAAAAGGTGATACAAGAAAAAATGGGGTAAAGGAAAGAAAATGAAGAAATGAAGAGAATAAAGGAGAGTGGTAAGTGAAAATTAATCCTAAAGGAGGAGGGGGCAAGACGGAGGGGAAGATGAACAGATAACAACAACTCTATAAGAGGTGGAGGAAGATCACCTGTGACTGGAAACACATTGCCTCTTCCCCTCTCTAGACACCGACCACCACAATAAACCATTATGACGCCACCACACCCATAGTCACCTAACATGCACCCAGAAGACCTGGACACTCCCCAACCACCCCCCCCCCCCCCCCCCCCCCCAGTCCACCTACATTTACAACTAGCTTGCCTTAATGAATCACAGACTCAGTACAGACTCAGGGAAGTATTGTCTGGATGTCTCAATTGAAAAGGGTGTAATTTTTTTAGTTTGTATTTTTGCTGTATTTGCCTTGGGGCTCAAATGCCACATTGACCACAAGGCCACAGGCCTTTGCCATACAGATCTCCGATATCGTTCTATATATGTCAACTAATTAAAACAGGATTCCCTCCGTCTCTGTGTGTAAGTGTTAGGCATGCTGCGTGTGTACAGACGCCCGTGGCCCCGTTTAAATCTCTGTCACGGTGATTGGCGTCCTGTACTGTGGTGTGACTGCCAGGTCAATCTCAGCGTGAACAGGCTTCCACTCACCTCACACCCTGAGACCTGACCACTCCAACATGGTCCAGTGTTGCTGTCGTGTGAATGTCAGAAATGACATGTTCGCTGCATTGTATGAACCGTGCTGTAGCTCAGGTATTGTTACACACGTCTTCGGTCTCATGCTGTTTTTTGGGAATGTCAATATTTATTTGCTTCCATTGTAGCACTCCCGTCATTGCAGGGAGTTAAGTTAACGGATTTCCTAGTTTTTAAAACTAAAGACGCCTGGGTCTTTTGCTTGTGAGGGACATGAAGAAGTACTAGTATTAGTCCACACTATTCCTCAAACATTAAAACATTATGTCCCTACCTTGAGATAAACACATACAAACCACAAATGGCTGGAAAATGTACCAGCTTGTGTTTTTCTATTTGGAAAGAGCGTGATAAAGAGTGGAAATGCTGGTTGTGTGTAGATTTAGCCTCGGGGGGAAGCAATGGAATAGTATCTGAATCACACCGGGATACTATCAACATAACACTATCAACGTCACTAGAGAATACTTGCACCAAGCACACGTCCATGGGTATTTGTGGCTCCATCGCTGTGTAGATATGCAACGTTTTCCAATGTTTTGCTTGCCAGAAACAATCCCTTCCATAGCAGCTTGAGACCCCACTCAAGTGTTTCTCTATTGCAGTGACAATAGCCCTTATTCTCCAAGTGGCCATCTCAATTCTAAACGCCCGCTGGGTGGGTGGGGTGGTTGGGGGGGGGGGGACTGAATGCAGGTTTCCACATTCTCGATGGGTGGGACAATGAGGGCTTTAGCGGGCTGTAGCGGTGTCAAACACACGGTAATTAATGGACCCATCTCCACGTTAATGGCGGTCACCCTGACCTCACCACACCGCCCCTCACCCAGTGTGCCGCCGCCCATCGAGGGCACAGGATGTGGACATGCGCTGAATTTAAAAAACATCCTTATGCACAGCAGCAACACAGACCGGAGTAGATGTCAGCACCACGGGAGTTATTTTGAAATGATGCAAGCTTCACATGATCATCTGTAACACTTTCACTGTACATCGCCGAATATATATAGATATATATTTTAATATATACACGACAATTGTGTATACACATCAAGGTTGAGACGGAGATCCGACAGTGAATAATGTGAACAGCGATACATGAGACTTCACTGGATTTCAGTCCAGTGCCGTCGGTTGGTTTGATGGCTTTTTTTACAGTCTTGTTGATGAGAAGGCATCTGTGGTGCTTTTGGTACTACAAGGGTAGTGAGCATGTACATGCATTAGAGGGGGGGAAGCCAGAGAGGGAGAAGCCGCTAACACATTGAGTGTTACACAGCCACGGCGGACGGCAGCTTCTGCTGAAAGACGAGAGCCAGTCTCTATGTGCCATCAGCACACACACCCGCACACACACACACACACACACACACACACACAGCACACACACACACACACACACACACACACACACACACACACACACACACACACACACACACACACACACACACACACACACACACACACACACACACAGGCACACACACACACACACACACACACACACACACACACAAACACACACACACACAGGCATACAAACACACACACACACACAGGCACACGCATACACACACACACACACAAACAGAGGCATAGGCATACGCACACACGTATACACACAAACACACCCACAGGCATACGCACTCGCACAAACAAACACACACCGCAGCCAAAGGCAGAAGACACATGATACACCATCTGTAAATGTCTCCCACCAAAACTTGACACATTCTGCACACGCACTTGAAGCGCACTTACTCTATTTACACTAGGTACACACACACACACACACACAGACTCTCACACATACGCCCACACACATGCTCACACACACATACAGACGGACCATTTACTTTCGCGCACACACAGAAGAAGCCGATGGTTGTGTGTACTTTGTGTGTCTACACAGCCACAGCTTCAGCATGGGCACTGCGGTGGCATGGCGGCGTCCTACCTTTTTGACATCTCTGACGAGGTGGGAGAGGGTGTTGGATGGTCCGTGTCTCTGGAGGAACAAAAACAGGCCCCATCAGAACAGAACTGAGCTCCATCAGTTCAGAACTCAGCTCTAAACAGACCCTGGCCTTCCAACAGAACAGAACTGAGCTCCATCAGAACTGAGCTCAATCAGAACAGAACTGAGCTCTATACAGACCCAGGCCTTCAAACAGAACACAACTGAGCTCCAACAGAACACAACTCAGCTCTATGCAGACCCAGGCCTTCAAACAGAACACAACGTAGGTTTTAACAGTCCCAGGCCTTCCAACAGAACACAACTCAGCTCCATCAGAACCCAACCCAGCTCCATGTAGACCAAGGTCGTCTATCCTGCAGAAAGGTACACGCGAGGCCGACGGGAATCAAACCCAGAACCTGAGCCATCCGGTACGGAGTGAAACACCATCGCCAGTACAACACTTTTCTGCCTCTACTCCTCGTCTCCTAATAGGAAACAACGTGCGCCATGTTCTGCCATGATAAGAGAAATCATCATGTACCAGCGCGCTCACTGTGATGAGTATTTAAGAGGTGTACACGGCTTAATTTAGTGAGTACTAACAGAGGGCCGGGGGAGTGTGCAGAGGGCTCTGATGGGAGTGTGTGCACCTTTAAAGACAGGGCAGCCACACTCTATTACAGGACCTAAAACAGGTCCCCGACCCCCCCCCGGTCGGAGGATCAAGAGTTTATGGAGCCCATCGTCGGGATATAGACTATCTTAGACAGCGCGCCATCCGTTTCCCTGATCTCTCTTGTAAGACACGGCCTACGATGTAATTGCTCACCGCCCCGCACGGTTTGGTTTGTCTCTCTTCCTGCCCGCTGCTCTGTCGTTGTGCCCTCTGTCTAGCTAATGAGAGGCCAGTTTGCAGTACGAGCAGCGTCGTTCGTCACGAGGTTACTCTCGGTTTGTATACAACAGCGCTTCTCTTTAAGCTAAAAAAGCACATTTCTTCTTTTTTTTTATTATGGATTTGATGTTATCAACGCTTTGTCTTTTGTTTACTTTGTTTAGTTTGAAACGTGTATGATGCCACCCTCACCTTTAGCAAAGGAATGGAAAGAGTGTTGGATGGTTCGTGTCTCTGAAGGAACAACAACAGGCCGTGTCTATCAGAACACAAATAAGCTCCATGGTATGGCTCTCCACAGAGAGCCATACCGCCTATCAGAACAGAACTCAGCTCCACAGAGACCCATACCGCCTATCAGAACAGAACTCAGCTCCACAGAGACCCATACCGCCTATCAGAACAGAACTCAGCTCCACAGAGACCCATACCGCCTATCAGAACAGAACTCAGCTCCACAGAGACCCATACCGCCTATCAGAACAGAACTCAGAGCCCCACCACACCAGTTTATAAACAGGCAGCAGAGTGAACAATTTCTTTCGTTCACCACCTTCGAGTTGGTTTTTGCCAAAGCGACTTACAGGTTAAGCTGAGAGCAACCCAAGCACACACAGTCAATATTGAGGATCAGAGGTGCCTGATGCCCAGTTTTGTGTGTTTGAGTGCAGAGAACTGAGTGTGTGTGTGTGTGGTGTGCGTGTGCGTGTGTGTGTGTGTTTGTTTGGGTGGCCGTGTGTGTGCGCGCACGTATGTGTATGTATGCTATGTGTGTGTGTCTGTGTGTGTGCGTCTGTGTTTGTGTGTGTGTGTGTGTGTGTGTGTATGGATGGGCGTGTGTGTGTGCGCGCACCTGTGTGTATGTGTGTGTGAATGTGTGCGTCTGTGTTTGTGTGTGTGTCTGTCTGTGTGTGTATGTGTGTGTGTGTGAGTGTGTGTGTATGGATGGGCATGTGTGTGTGCGCGTGTACCTTTGTGTATGTGTGTGTGAATGTGTGTGTGTGTGTGTATGTCTGTGCGTATGTGGGAGCCTGTGTGTGTGTGTGCGTGTGTGAGTCTCATTACCGTGTTGTAGAGCTCCTCCAGGCGGGACAAGGTGAGGAAGCGGTGCATGCTGACTCCGTTCTCGATCAGCAGCTTGACAAAGTCCACTCTGTCCAGCACCAGGGCATCCAGCATGGACTGCTCCAGGGAGCCCACCTGCAAGCACGCCACAGCACCACACACATGCACACTGTCATCCAAATAGTACGGTTTGTTTGATGTGTTTACAGGGGCTGAGCCCTTGTACTGCAGCACCAGAATAAAAAGAGAAATAAACTGTTGTATTAATAGACTGTAAGAGTCTCACAGTATTCAAATTGATCACTCCTTTAACTATTGTGCCAAACACAACCAAATGCCAAACTCAAACTTTTCAAACAGATCTATCGAACTCTATCAAAGTCAATCAAACTCTATCAAAGTCTGTTCCTTTGTCATTGATATCTGACTTATGTAAAATCCATCTATCCACCGCAACAAAGAAATCTAATTTTGTTCCCGGACCTGTGATTCATATAAGGTCATAACCAAATATGGATGTTTGTTCATGCATCAAGTTTCACAAACACAAACTGCTTAGTAATAACTGGCATTTGATGTGCCTGCATTTAGACTTTTCTTTTGCATTTTGGATGACTAAGTGGATCATCCAATGCAAACCTACTCAAAGGCAATGTAAGAGATTATTATATATATTTTTATTAATGTTAAACCGCGAGCCATCACTGATATTTGGTCAGAAACAGTAACATTGGTCTCCCAGAATAGTAAGTAAAAAAGTAATAATGTTGAAAAGCAAAAATCATTGGCCCGGTGCCAAAGGGTCCATGGCCCGGTACCGCTCGCGGCCCGGTGGTTGAGGACCACTGTTATAGATAGATTGCTAATATACGTTTGTAGAATCTATAGGAATAATAGATATCACAAGCACAGTTATTACAATACCCTGCTTTGGTTGGCATATAAAATGTCAAAGAAGATGAAGAAGGAAGACATTTGAAAAAAAAACAACTCATAAGAAAACCCTCAGAGAAAATACACAGAAGAGGAAGGTATGTGCCTGAGGTGCTTACTGGCCACTGTTGTCCGTAGATGAAGATCTGGCTGCGGGCGATGTCCACCCGGTTCCAGGCCAGAGCCAGACTCAGCTGGTCCGGGGCCGACGCATTAGCACCTGGGAGACAGGAGGGAACCGACGGTGGAGAGATGGAGGTTACGGACTGTTGTCAATGAGCCCTGGTTTGAAAGGCTCATTGATGCTAGTACACTGTCCTGTCCACGTGGTGGTGATTGACACTACACTGAAGAGGCTTTTATCTCCTCTTTTATCTAGAATCAGTTGGTCCCTCACAGCGTTGTCGGGACTAGGGATGCTTGCACAGGGTTGAGACTAAGTGGATTAATTTTAGATGCCGCAGCCACTTGGGGCAACTCAAAAAGTCCTCAAATGGGGACAGTGAAGGGCTTGCACTAGCCGTAAATTAACACGCCGACCCAGCGTCAGAATAGCACAATATTTTGCGTCTAAAAAACCTTGGCCCCAGAGAAATAGTTTGTTAAAGGATTTCAAGCTCATTAGCAGTATTGAATCTTCATTACTATTAAAGGTTATTCTTTTGTTTGGACTTGAAAGGCTTAAAATCTCAACCATAAAATATAAAATAAATATAAAATATAAAATAAATACACACTAAGAGACCCCCCTGCAATATCTATTGATTTAGGAGTAACTTTCACATAAGCCACCCTTACAGTGAATACAGATAACAGCAGGTTGCTCCAGGATACAAAAGGTTATGCTGAGGACGATGGGAATCAAACCCAGAACTCGCACCATGCAACACAGAGTTAAACACCAGCACCGGTACTTCACTTTTCTGCCTCTGCTCATCATCTCTCCATTTTAATCAACAATCACCAAATTCCAATATTAACTGAGGTTCACCATATCCCAATATTAACTGACGCTCAACATATACCAATATGACAA
Source organism: Melanogrammus aeglefinus (assembly GCA_900291075.1). NCBI lineage: Eukaryota > Metazoa > Chordata > Actinopteri > Gadiformes > Gadidae > Melanogrammus > Melanogrammus aeglefinus. The sequence goes on along the minus strand of OLKM01000125.1, from coordinate 407,171 downwards.
CGTTCACCTTGTCACAATATTAACGTTAACGTTTTCCATATTCCAATATTAATCAACCATCACCGTATTCCAACATGAATCAACATTCATCATACTCTATTTTGTAATGAATAAGTTAAAGCGTACGGCGGCCCATCATGCACCGCGTGGAGATGTGTATTTAAGAGGTTTGCATGGCTTAATGACGAGAGCACTAACAGAGGCCCCTTGAAGCGTGCAGAGCACTCTAATGGGGGAGTGTGTGCGTCCTTAAAGGCAGGGCAGAACCTTCCCTAAGGTCCCGGTGTGTATCTTTCCCTGTGGCTCGCTGTTACGATGCTGATATGCAGTACTAGCAGCATCTTTCTCTAGAGAGAGAGCATTGAAAGTTGTATCGGCGATACGGTTGGGGGACGTCACTTTTGTTGGTAGTTGAAGCGAGATCTAAAACAAACAGAGCCATCTCGCCCCACCCGTCCGGGTTTCGTGCATCCAGAAAAAACTATCATGAACGCAGCGCAAAACCCCACAACACCCACCCCTTGTCGGTGATTTGTTGGAACACTATTTATTTTGGTTTCGAGTGGTTGGTACTGGTACCATTTGTTTTTGTGTACAATCTTGGAGCATAGGCTGCCTACAGAGACGCCTTTTTTTGACGGCTTGCTTATGTGGGGGGTGGGGGGGACAGCTAGCGGATCGTGAGGAAAGATCAGATTAATGTGATCATTTATGTTTCAGCCTAGCAACGCTGATACAACCTTGATACACCTAATTCCGTGGTATTACCAAGTGACTCTCTGTTTGAATGCAGCAGCGCATCTCTCTCTGCCATAAAGGTCAACTTGTTCATGTTTTAGCATTTTTATTAAGTGGATTCTATGTCAGGGCCGCTATGTCTTTTGTTTGTTTGGTTTGAAACTCGTGAAATGCTACGCAGGAAGTGAGGACAGACAGGTGGGAGGGAGGATGTAAGGAAGGAAGGGAATAAGGGAGTGAGGGAGGGAAGAAGGAATGAAGGAAATCAAGAAGGAAAGAAAAAATAAAGAAAGAAACATGAAAATGTCAGAAAATATACAACTACGTTAAATAAGGGTCAATCATGAAGACAAGATGAAAAACGCAATATAGCAAATTGCGAAATGAACAAAGGAACGAGAATTGGATGCAAAACATGGGCATTATCTTCCATCTCTCGATGCTGCGGCATATGAATAATGTAGAATGTATCCTCCCCTCGTTCTCTATGTCATAGCACCCTCTCCAACAACTCTAGATTTATTCCCCTTTTTCCTCCTTAATCGCGCTCATAATCGCGCTGCTTTGCTCTTTCCCATCCACCCAGGAGGTTTTTTCCCCTAAGAGCAGAAAACTGCCGCCTTAGCAGAGGACTAGGGACTGTAGATCTGGTGGCAGACTTAAGACGAAAGGGGAAGAAGCTGCCGCAGGGAAATGCTCTGTGTAATCTCTCAGAAACCAGAGGAAGAAGAGGGAGCAGGCAAGGAGCACGCAGCACCGTCTCCAGAAGGACATGCAACCATGAAACAGTGTTGCATGGTTGTGATCAGTTTTACAGAGTGATGCAGACACTGGCGGCTTCCCGGATGCTCCTGGAGGCTGGTCGCTTTGACAGCCCTACTATCCTGCTCTGGCTGCAGTCTTGCAGGCTTAATCCCTCATTTTCAGCGTTTTTTCCTTTGCAACAGTAATATTTGAGTTCATTTGTAGAAGCTACTCTTCAGGTGTTGTAAACCATTCTTTATGAAACAGATAATCCAGGTCTTTGATTCTGATTGGCTCTAAGCCGTTGTTAAGTACTCTAAGCAAACACCTGTGACCGCATAACAATTCATCTTTGGTATTAATTAACCTGTATGCTAGCCTGTGTTGCTTAGCATCCATTTTGCTGTTTTGAGGAACTACATCGCTTGGTGGAGCAGGGATGATTGGTTTCCAGTACATGATAACATATTAGGTTGCTTTGTTTATTTGTGAAACCTTTTTTTGTCTATCGTAACCTTTTTATAATGGTTTCATAACTCTGCATCGTGATGTGCCAAGCAATGCGAAGCGGGGGCTTATTGCTTAATCATATTATCAGATCTGTAAACACAGAAGATACGGCTCGGGGGGAAACGGCCTTCTGAGTAATTAAATCTGACTTCTTAGGTATTAAAGCCACTTATCACTGGAGTTTAGCTTATATTGTGACTTGGGAAACAGCATCACTGCTTCTGAATTCAATTGGGTTACCAGGTAGACAAATGTGTATGAAAATTTAATGTACAAGAATGAAGGTATATCTATTGAGGATCAGTGATCATTTACTGCCCTCTCTCTCTCTCACTTCCTCTCTCTCTCGCCCTCTCCCCCACTCTCCCACTCTCTCCCTCCCCCCCACTCTCCCACTCTCTCCCTCCCCCTACCTCCCTCTCTCTCCTCTCTCTCTCTTCCTCTCTCTCTCTCTCCCTCCCCCCCACTCTCCCACTCTCTCCCTCCCCCCCACTCTCCCAATCTCTCCCTCCCCCTACCTCCCTCTCTCTCTTCCTCTCTCTCTCTCCCTCCCCCCCACTCTCCCACTCTCCCACTCTCTCCCTTCCCCCCACTCTCCCACTCTCTCCCTCCCCCTACCTCCCTCTCGCTCTCTCTCTTTCTCCCCCTGTCCCCTCTCCCTCTCCCCCTCTCTCCCATTCTACAATATGTTATGTTAATGTAGTGCGGACGGACACACTGATTGATTATTCTGCAGACTTTGCACTGCAGTGAGGAGCGTTTAGCAGCTACACACTCTGTGGTCCTCCCTCCACTCTGAGACAGAATGAATACACATTGTTTTAACCACGGCACTGGAGGGTCACAACACTATAAATATCAGAGACAGAACCGAGGGGTGGACGGCGGCGATGGGTTCTTCACAACTTGTTTTGCCTCGAGGGGCTGTGCAGAAATGAGGCAGAAGAGTTTCCAGATTGGGATGAACCACATGTGGTGCGGGGAGAGGGGAACGTTTTTATTAGATCTCTTTATGTTCTTTCCAAGCGAACAACAAAGAGAGCGTCTTGGGAGGGAGACCTTGAGGGTGAACTAATGGTAGCCGCTAAGCACACACTCACACACACACACACACACACAAACACGCACACACACACACACACATGCACATAAAAAAACACACCCACACAGGTGAGTATACTACTGGCGATACACACAAACCAAAACCAAACATAAAACATAAAAACCCTCACAGCGTTGAGGAGAGCAGTGCGCTGAGGGGTTCAGCAAACACACAAACACATAACTAAAGCTCCAACACACACACACACACACACACACACACACACACACACACACACACACACACACACACACACACACACACACACACACACACTACGCTTACCTTTGAGCAGTGCAGTGAGGATAGCAAGGTCAATATCTTGATGGCCATCGGACCCCATTCTGAAAACAGTTATCTGAGATTGAGAGAGAGGGGGGGGGGGAGAACATATATAAGAAGAAAACAAACCTGTGATGAAGGTCAGTTCTGTACTCCAGCAGCCGAGTGGCCCCCCTGTCAGTGGGGTCAATCAACTTAATAAGTCACAGCCTGAACGAGGGCCATTTCATTTTCTGGATTAGATCGCATGACTGGACCTCTTAACTACTGCTTTAAGTGCTAAGAGGAGGGGAAAAAGAGAAGCTGGAGCCAAATGAGATGAGAAGAGGGACGAGATGGATAAAAGGGGGGGGGGGGGAACATGAAAAGAGAGGACCGGGAAAAAGAAGGAAAGGCAAGGAGAGGGATGGAGAAGAAAATGTTGGCAATAAAAATGTGTTCTGTCACATGACAAACATGGAGAAGGCCAAGAAGTATCAGAGAAAAAAAATGCTTTTTGGTATTTTATGATCTGAGACATGCGTCAAATAAATCTGGTGTGTGCCATTCCGGCCATGTGAGCATGGATGCACATAAGTAGCGCGCGTGTGTGTGTGTGTGTGTGTGTGTGTGTGTGTGTGTGTGTGTGTGTGTGTGTGTGTGTGTGTGTGTGTGTGTGTGTGTGTGTGTGTGTGTGTGTGTGTGTGTGTGTGTGTGTGTGTGTGTGTGTGTGTGTGTGAAGGGCACCTTGGGGAGAGAGGGAGAGTGCATGTGCGTGTTTGGAATGCTTGAGAAGCTAAAGACCCCCGGACGAGAAGTGATAAATCTATTTCTTTAATCCGCCCTCCCCCCATTCCATCTATGCCCACCCTCCCACTCTCCCTCTCCACCCCTCCGCCCACCTCCCATCTCCCCCTAAATGGCTTCATTTGGTGGAGGCTGTGGGAATCTGCTGGCTCTGCTGCACCGCCACCTCCCCCCTCAGGGCTATGATGCATTGGGGTAGGCCAGCCCGGCTCTTTGTCTCTCTTTCTCTCTCTCTTTGTCTGTCTCCCCCCATATATCCTGTCTGTCGGTCTGTCTGTCTGTCTCTCTATCTCTTCTCCCTCTCTCCCTCTCTCATAGTCTATATCTTCTTCATACCATTTTTTCCCTGGATCTCCTTTTTTTCCAGCTCTGTTGCATTGCCTCTCACTCTATTATCTCACACATACACACACTTTCAATACCACACTCTCTCTATCTCTCTCCCACACACACACACACACACACACACACACACACACACACACACACACACACACACACACACACACACACACACACACACACACACACACACACACACACACACAGCTAATGACAAATAATAATCCTCAGTGATTGTAAAAATAGTTACGGCAGTCAAGGGGGAGTTGGGGACTTGCTGATAAAAAAACACTTGGCTAAAAAGTCATAAACAAGAAACAAAGAAACGATGATTGTGTAATTTGTGTGAGTGTGTGTGTGTGTTTCCTCGAGGTGGGTTGGAGGTGTAATGGGATGAAGGAGTATTGATCACCTGACTGTGTGTGACTAATGAGGGATGAGCACCATGTGGTCATCACATGGGTCTCTGGTTGCTAACCACTATAATGTGATTAAGGTGTGCGTGTTTGTGTATGTGTGTGTGTGTGAGTTAGTAAAACCATGTTGAACACTTGAACACGCTGTAAGTGTATGTTCCAGTCTGTGTGTTGCAATGTACTCACCTTCAAGGTATAATTAATAGATTCATGTAACCCATTTTTCAATCAGTGAGTGAAAGAGAGAGATTGATAGAGCAATTGGAAGGACACGACTTGGACGCAAACAGGAATTGAGACAAAAACAGGAGCTATTTGTGTTGTGGGCGTATGTGACCATAATTTGAGCCAATCAGTTCGGAATCCTTGATGGCCATGCTGCTCATCAAACCCGGTACTTATCATTAAGAGCTTGGATGGACACACACACATAGGCACAACCAAACACACCCAGGCACGCACACACAGGCAGGCACACACCAAAACACGCACGCTAATGACACACACACACACACCTACACAGACACACACGCACACACCACCAACCGACGCGTTTCCACTCTTTCCTCCTCTAATCAAATTCCCCAAGGTCACCCCTCGCCGATCGGAGGTACGGTTGAACCGGGGCGGTGCCTCCATCAGTAGCAGGGCGGTGGTTGAGTCGGAAGTGTCCTACAGAAGGAGCGATCTATCAGTGATCTGCTTCTGATGGAATAACCAGAGGCCTGCAGCGCACGGATCCGAGCGCACAAGACGAGATAGCGGCACAATGGTGCGGGGCTGAGCGTGGCTAACATTGCCCGCTAAAGGTCAACAACGACTGGGTTATTATATCATGGTCTTTGTCGCTCTCTCTATTCCATCATGCTGATGAGCGCGCTCCATCAGCCCTGTATGTTTTTCTTTATAAGTTATGGCCGGTATGCGACGTAGGAGCCCTCTGAAAAAAAGGAAAAAGCAAGAAAGAGGCTTTCTGGAACATTCCTCCGTCCCAGCTGGGTATTCAGCGCTGACATTCTCCTTACCACGTTGCGGATACTTAGCACCTCAGGGTGGGGGGGGGGGGGGGGGGGGGAGGGTGGGGAGAAGGAGGGGTGACGCGAGTAGAGACAGCAGGGCTTTGACTCATGTCTGTTTCACTCCCTGATTCTGGTTGGGTAAGACGAAGAAGCATTGACAAGGGGCCGGTGGCGGGGGGGAAGGGGTTGGGAGGGGATGGGGTGTAGAGAGAGAGGGGAGAGAGAGGGGAAATAGAGGTGATGAGCGAGATAGTGACGAGGGAACGAGGGAGAGATGGAGAGAGTAAGATAAAGGTAAAGAGATAGAGAGGGACAGAGAGAGACGGACAGAGAGAGAGAGAGAGAGAGAGAGAGAGAGAGAGAGAGAGAGAGAGAGAGAGAGAGAGAGAGAGAGAGAGAGAGAGAGAGAGAGAGAGAGAGAGAGAGAGAGAGAGAGAGAGAGAGAGAGACAGAGAGAGACAGAGAGAGACAGAGAGACAGAGAGAGACGGACAGAGAGACAGAGAGAGAGACAGATGAGATGAGATGCACTCCATGGCCAGAGGAGCCACAATATTCTGGAGAAAATAAATAAATAAATGAATATCGCTTCACGCTGCAGTGGCCCAAGCTGATTAGAGAACATTCATCTTCATTTTCCAGCAGAAGAACCCCCATCATCACATGCACACATTCTTATACACACACACACATTCACTCACATGCTTTCACATAGGTAATGACACTCTCTCTCTCTCTCTCTCTCTCTCTCTCTCTCTCTCTCTCTCTCTCTCTCTCTCTCTCTCTCTCTCTCTCTCTCTCTCTCTCTCCTCTCTCTCTCTCTCTCTCCTCTCTCTCTCTGCTCTCTCTCTCTCTCTCTCTCTCTCTCTCTCTCTCTCTCTCTCTCTCTCTCTCCCCCCCTTCCCTCATGCTTCCACAAGAATTATGAGACACATAAAAACAGGCATCCCTCTAAATCAAACACACACAAGCATTTTTCCTCCATCCATCACTATGAATGAACCCAAGTTGCCGCAGATAGAAAAGAGATAAATTCCTAAAAGCTCAAACATGTATTCATATTAATATTTTACTGGAGGTAAATCCCATCGTGGAGCAGAACAAGTTGACTAGACTATAACTCTGGTGATACAAAGCAGCATCAGAACCTCAGTCGAGTTGGTTTATTGATTCCTTTGACCTTCAGGTAAGAGGGAGACTAAATGCTTTCCTCTCTATGAGGAATTACGACAGCCAGTTCATAAATCTTTAGGCCTGAACAACCGACAAACCAACAATGTTGAAGGCAAAAATACAATGGTTTGCCCACTCAAAGTCTGCCAGTGTTTAATAATAGAAGCCCAGGGTTTGAACTTCGTTCATTCAGGACAGTTCTTTCAGGGCCTTGTGTTTCTCTCCCCGGTCCGATTCACTGTTTCATCGGATCAGAAATAGTGTATTAATTGGTGACTTTGTTCCTCAATATTGAATGGAACCAAAGCAATTAAGGCATTATAATATCAATAATTTACTAGCCCTGAATGAGACATTTAAACCTGCCCACACTTGGACAGAGAGCACCTGTACACCTCTAATTAGATTTGACGCATGTAAAGCAATGAGAATTGTGAGTTTGACACACACTAAGCCCTGTGGAAAGCCCTCTGAAGTTTAAGCCACGATTATTCCAGAAACATCCAATTGTTTCAGTGTGCTTTGATTGGCATGTCGCAGCGATAGAGCGATAAAGCTATCCATTATTCATACTGAAAATAATAACCCTTTCAAATCCATTAGGGTGTTAGCCTCTATGCTTAAGGTATATGTATAAGGTGTATAAAGGACAGGGTTTCTTTATCTCATAGTAGCATGAGTAGAACTAGTACATTAACATTTACATTCAGGGCATTTAGCCGAAGCTTTCATCCAAAGTGACGTACATTTGTTAGAAGAAAGACACAACAGTATGCTTCATCGGTACAGAAAGGATGTTCATAGAAGCAAGTGCTAAGCACTAACAATTGTAGGTCGACCCATTCCCCCCACACAATAAGATAGCTAGGATAAGATTATACACGATCCTAAGTACTTTTTTTAAGTGCAAGCTAGTATAACCCATGCTTTACCCCTTTAACATTGCTAAGAAATGTATATTGTTGAACAACGCAGCCCACCGTTTTGTGTGGTATTTCACTCTCCACTGACTCATCCAGAGTCCTGTAGACGCTAGTTTGTCCCACAGAGACATTGCTGTAGTGGTAACGATGGTGTTTCATAAGAGAGTATGTCTTCCAATCGCTGCAGCATCAAGCAGAAGTATCAGATATTCGTTTCATTCCAGTCTCTCTACCTATCACATATTAAATCTTTGCATGCTGCTATGCGGAGCAATCAGCAATTTAGGAAGAGGACCAACACATTTTTGCCTCGCCAGCAGGCCAATCAGAAGTGCGGTCGAGTGGTGTTGCCCTGATCTCCGCACAGCTGTCGAGCCTCGGTCTCCTTCCAAGAGGAGAATGCCTGGTAGTCACTGTTCACCCGGCCTACTAGGCCTGTTCTGACAGCGGGGGACCAGATACGGCCCACTCATGGTCCCAGATCATTTTATCTCTGAGCATAAATTTGCTAGTCTCAGCAATAGTCGCTTATGTATCATTTTCCTAAAAGCAAGGGCTAGGCCTAAATCACCGAAATTCTGTAATGAAAAACTGTTATCGAGGGTGCTAGAAATGTACCCCTGGCCTAGCTAAAGTTAGCCGTGGATAGCTCAGCTATGGCTAGACCTCCAAGCAGAGTTACCAGCTCTCATCCAGCGTCTGTTTTCACAAGGAAAGGATGAAACTGTATCGCTCGTGTGGCATATTGTATCATAGTATACTGCCAAATGTCTATCTAGCTTCCACGTTTGATCAATTTATTCAAAGTATCAATTTGAGATTTGCAGAATGTTGCCTCTTGAAATCTGGGTAATGTTGGAAAGGAGTGTAATGGAGCAGATAGCGGGAAGCCTTACAGGACAAATAATGAAGAAGTATGATATTACACATATCGTAAGAAAGAATCTCTGGAATTTATAGGAAGTCAACAATTGATGCTTTATATCTATGCTTTATGTGTTTTAGCTTGTAATATTTCTATACTCTTTAGATCTCATATGTATACTCATTAGCATTAATATAATTAAGAATACATCAATTAATAATAACAAATATACATTAGATTATGATATATTAATAGCATAAATTCCTAATGTCCTAAATGGTTTCAAAGAGTGCAGATCTATGTGAAACATGTCATGCATGGGCTGGATGAAGGTGGCACTCACATAGCTCTGGCAGCAGACCTATGAGGCGACAGGACAATGGGAAGCAGAAGTTCTGCACGCCGTGTGAACTGAACCCTACAGCTCCACTCGAGGGGAGAATCAGTGTTGATCTCAGGTTCTGTGAAACAGCAACCTTTATCTCTCTAACATCACAGCGAAATAACAGCCCTTCTGAGTGCAGAGAGCAAAGCTAGGACACTCAAGGGGGTTTCACACATTTAAGGTTCAACATCCCTGTTTGGGGATTTACCCACAATGTGAACATTGATCAGACATCCGACCCTCCGAGGAACAGAAGTACTCTTTACTCTTCCTACTATGAAATACCGCTCAGTTATACCACGTATTGTTTTGGGACACATGTAATTATTGTGTAGTATGGCGACCTTATGCCTCTGAATGATATCATTCAGTCGACAATGACAACCAGAGAAGATCCATACAAACACATGCAGGTCCCATTGCCAAATCCATTTATAGTCTGCTACTTAAAGAGGAGCCAAACCCCATCACCAACCTTTGGCAATATAAAATGCCTCGATGCAGCCAGGAAATTAAATTTTCATTAGAAAAATTTGTGCTAACACAGAGTTGCTCCAAGCCGTCACTGATCTGGCGAGGGTCTGGCTTATTTAGAAAATGTTTTTTGTGTGTTTGAACAGAGTTGATGCCTGACCGACCAAGTGTTAAATGAGCTAATGATGCCAAGCTAGGCTAGGCGGTACAAGCTGAATTCGTGGTTCACTGAGAAGTCCTGTTCATAGCAGTAATTAAAGAGTGTTATGACCTCCCCCTCTGTTGTGGAGTCGAGTTTCATTTTGTGCCAGTGTGCACGTGGTGTGTGTGTGTTGTTTAGCTCCTTCATTCAAAGCAGGACTAATCAATCATACCTGTGGCAGTTGTGTGTGTGTTTGTGTGTATATGTGTGTGCATACATCTGTGTGTGTTTGTGTGAGTGCGAATGCATGTTCATACGCTTACATGTGTGTATTATTTAAGACTGTCAGTAACACCCGTGTTTCTGTACCATACTTCCTGTGGTTTCCTGACATGGTGAGTAATGGTTCCACATCTTGCAAATTTGCCTTTCACAACCATGTACACGTAAACACACGAATGCACACACACACACACATGTACACACACACGTGTCAATAATAGGTCAACACCTTGTGAGGGCCCGAGACGAGCCACTCCCCGGGGACCGGTGCAGGGGTGTGTGCGTGTGTGTGTGTGTGTTTGTGTGTGTGTGTCTATGTGTGCGTGTAGGTGTGTATGTGTGTGTGTGTGTGTCTATGTGTGCGTATGTGGTGTTTGTGTGTGTGTGTGTGTCTATGTGTGGTTGTGGTGTGTGTTTGTCTGTGTGTGTGTATGTGTGTGTGTGTGTGTGTGTGCGACGGCCACCGCTGCGCTGTGCATTAACCACCGCCGTAGGGTTAGGTGGCTGGAGGCAGGCGGCCCCCGTTGGAATGCATTTACATTCACTTAGTAGGAAATGTCATGCATTAAACATGCAGGGGGGGGCAATCGTCTCACTAAATGGGGCCTCGCAACCACGCTGACACATCTATCTGGGGCTCTTTGATTGCAAACTCTCATACTGTGCAGCGCTGTATGTGTGTTGTGTGTGTTTCAGAGAAGGAATAGGGGAAGAATGGGTATATGGAAAATAAAAGAAAGCAAGAGGGAGAGAGAGAGAGAGAGAGAGAGAGAGAGAGAGAGAGAGAGAGAGAGAGAGAGAGAGAGAGAGAGAGAGAGAGAGAGAGAGAGAGAGAGAGAGAGAGAGAGAGAGAGAGAGAGAGAGATGAGAGAGAGAGAGAGAGAGAGAGAGAGAGAGAGTGAATGAGAGAGAGAGAAGAGAGAGAGAGAGAGAAGAAGAGACTGTGAATGAGAGAGGAGAGAGAGAGAGAGAGAGAGAGAGAGAGAGAGAGAGAGAGAGAATGATTGCATCATTCGGCCATGTTGGAGGAGCAGGAGTGCAGGTTGATGAGTGGAAACC
>OLKM01000125.1:389502-390996 GCA_900291075.1 Melanogrammus aeglefinus | reverse complement strand
ATAATCTACTAGCCCTGAATGAGACATTTAAACCTGCCCCACTTGACAGAGAGCTACTGTGACACCTCTAATTAGATTGACGCAGTACTAAAGCAAATGAAGAATTTGAGTTTGACACACACTAAGCCCTGTGGAAAGGCCTCTGAAGTTTTAAGCGCACGATTATTCAAAACATCCAATGGTTTCAGTGTGCTTTGATTGGCATGTCGCAGCGATAGAGCGATAAGCTATCCATAATCATACTGAATAATTAACCCTTTTCAAATCCATTAGGGTGTTAGCCTCTATGCTTAAGGTATATTGTTAAAGGTGTATAAAGGACAGGGCTTTATCTAACTCATAGAAGCATGATAGAACTAGTACATTAACATTTACATTCAGGCAATTAGCCGAAGCTTTCATCATCCAAAGTGACGTACATTTGTAGAAGAAAGACACAACAGTATGCTTCATCGGTACAGAAAGGATGTTCAAGAGCAAGTGCTAAGCACTAACAATTGTAGGATCGGACCCATTCCCCACACACATAAGATAGCTAGGATAAGAATTATACACGATCCTAAGTACTTTTTTTAAGTGCAGCTAGTATAAACCCAATGCTTTACCCCTTTAACATTGCTAAAAATGTATATTGTTGAACAACGCAGCCCACCGTTTTGTGTGGTATTTCACCTCCACGACTCATCCAGAGTCCTGTAGACGCTAGTTTGTCCCACAGAGCATTGCTGTAGTGTAACGATGGTGTTTCATAAGAGAGTTATGTCTTCCAATCCCTGCAGCATCAAGACAAAGTATCAGATATTCGTTTCATTCCAGTCTCTCTACCTATCAACATATTAAATCTTTGCATGCTGCTATGGGACAATACAAATTTAGGAAGGGGACCAACACATTTTTCCTCGCCAGCAGGCCAATCAGAAGTGCGGTCGAGTGGTGTTGCCCTGATCTCCGCACAGCTGTCGAGCCTCGGTCTCCTTCCAAGAGGAGAATGCCTGGTAGTCACTGTTCACCCGGCCTACTAGGCCTGTTCTGACAGCGGGGGACCAGATACGGCCCACTCATGGTCCCAGATCATTTTATCTCTGAGCATAAATTTGCTAGTCTCAGCAATAGTCGCTTATGTATCATTTTCCTAAAAGCAAGGGCTAGGCCTAAATCACCGAATTCTGTAATGAAAAACTGTTATCCAGGGTTGCTCGCGAAATGTACCCCGGCCTAGCTAAAGTTAGCCGTGATAGCTCAGCTATGCTAACCTCCAAGCAGAGTTACCAGGCTCTCATCCAGCGTCTGTTTCCACAGGAAAGGATGAAACTGGTACGCTCGTGTTGCATATTTATCATAGTATACTGCCAAATGTCTATCTAGCTTCCACGTTGATCAATTATTCAAAGTATCAATTTGAGATTTGCAGAATGTTGCCTCTTGAAAATCTTGGTAATGTTGGAGAAAGGAGTGTAATGGAGCAATAGCGGGAAGGCCTTACAGACATTAATA
>OLKM01000125.1:364502-384502 GCA_900291075.1 Melanogrammus aeglefinus | reverse complement strand
GTGTGTGTGTGTGTGTGTGTGTGTGTGTGTGTGTGTGTGTGTGTGTGTGTGTGTGTGTGTGTGTGTGTGTGTGTGTGTGTGTGTGTGTGTGTGTGTGTGTGTTTTTGCATGTGTGTGTGTGTGTGTGTGTGCATATTTGTGTTTGAAGTTGTGTGTTAATGTGTGAATATGTGTTTGAACGCCCTGTACGTGCAATTTCAGGCACGCTGTGATTAAACCTGCTAATCACAAAGCTCTCGGAATAATTATGGCCAATTAGCGGGCCGGTGTTCCTGCACATGGACAGTTAAATACAACCTCACCTAATCGCTGTCTAATGACAAAACTTCTCCCAGGGAAGCCCTACATCTCCTGCCTCCCTGCCACCTCCTGCCTTACCGCACACACTGCTGGCTGTTCTAATTAACGTGCCTGACGCTATACTTTCTTCTCTTTTTTCTAGGAGCACCAGGCCTTTATAAGCTCTGAGCAAAATGTTTCCACTTGTTCTCCAAGCTGAGCCTCATTCCTTCTTGTTCACCTCCTGTCAACCAATCAGCTCCACCCTGCTGCACAAGCAGGTAAGATAATACCATCAGCTGCTGTTACACTAGCAGGTAAGACGCTACCATCAGCTAGTGCTACACTAGCAGGTAAGATGCTACCATCAGCTAGTGCTACACTAGCAGGTAAGATGCTACCATCAGCTGCTGCTACACTAGCAGGTAAGATACTACCATCCTTGCTTTTTAAATCCATGGCATCCCCTTCAACCCCATATTAAGTCCACCGCTACCCTTGGCATTTTCAAGTCTAATTTAAAAACCTACCTTTTCTCTCTTGCTTTTAAGAACCTTTAACCTTTAACTTGCTTACTGTTTTTATTTTGTTTACTGTATATTACTTGCTCTTCATTTCACCATGTAAAGCGCTTTGGGTCAACTCCTGTTGTATGTAAATGTGCTATATAAATAAAAGTGACTTATATATCCCCCTGTTGTGGGTTTTTGTCAGTGTCTATGGGATGGCTTTGTGGGAACCGGATCAGAGGCCCCCCCTAAACTGTGTGACCATGGCTGCCTGTGTGAATTCCTTAGCTGTCACACAAGCCCACATATGCACCTATGCGCACACAGACACAGACGCGCACACACACTCGTGGTGCCTTGCCCTGCCTTGAACAGCCTTGCAGCAGGGACAGTTACATAAGGAGAGGGTATAGAGGGGCCTCGCCTACTTCAGAGGGATGACGCACCACCAGGCAGGCACATGGCCTTGAATCCACTGAGCTCAACGAGAGCGTGAGCAAGAAACCGTGTCACTCCCTTCATTCATTTCATATGCCCTATTGTTATGAGTGTATGAGTGTACACTGGTAATGCTGTGGTTGGTCTGTCTGTCTGTCTGTCTGTCTGTCTGTCTGTCTGTCTGTCTGTCTGTCTGTCTGTCTGTCTGTCTGTCTGTCTGTCTGTCTGTCTGTCTGTCTGTCTGTCTGTCTGTCTGTCTGTCTGTCTGTCTGTCTGTCTGTCTGTCTGTCTGTCTGTCTGTCTGTCTGTCTGTCTGTCTGTCTGTCTGTCTGTCTGTTTGTGTTTTCGTTGTGCATAATATAAAGGCTTGACAACAGCTCCATCTTGGCTTTAGAGGAACTGGTGTGATTTAGGAAGCAAATTATAATTCAGGTAAAAACTCATCAAGGAGTGGAGGAGAGTTTATGCATCGTTGTGTAACTGTCTCACAGTCTTGCACAAACACACACATACATACACACGCACACACAACCTCCCTAAGAGCATCGTCATCTGCAATTTATGGAGCTCATACTCAAGTGCGATCCTCCTAATAGCTTGAATGTGTTTGAACGTTGTAAAACCTCCTCGTTGTCAACTCTCTGGTGTTCAGAGAGCGATAACACTACAGAGCTCTCTTGAATCACCAAAAACGTGTTGGTGAACCTGACACTGCTACGAAATTTTCTGACGGAAAAAAAACATTGACGCCTGAACTAAGTTAAAAGCATATTTACAAGAGAGTACACAAAGAAGAGGCGCGATTAAAAAAGCAAACCCCCTTGTTGTCGCAACTTATTCCTCACTGCTAACTCACAAAGAACGGAGATAATGTGTTTGTTGGAGGGACCGATGCGGGGGGAGGGATGGATTCCATTTTGCATGACGAAAACATTGTGGATCTCGTCCCTGATTGTCTGATCGTCCTGCCAAGACGCCACACAATTGCGAACTACTGCCGTTTCCCCCCCCCATCCTTAACGGTGGTCTCAGGCCACGTGTAATACAGGCATCACGTGCTCCGTCATCGTCTCTCCTGTTTGTCCTGCGGGGCCTCCGTGATACCTTTGTTCTTTATCCTCTAAATATTGATCCGCCCGTTTCTCTTCCCAGATTAGCTCTCTGTCGCTCCCAATCCCTCTACCTGTCTCATTGGTCACGTCTGTGTCTTTCCACAAACGCACACCTACAGGAGAGAGACACACGCGCATAGATATTGACACGGCTCCCTGGAAGATTCAGCTCCCCGTTATTGTTCTCTTGTATCTGTCATGTTTGGAATGGAAGTGTGCCGTCGGGTGGATGGTTTCTTTCAAAGCGTGTCACGATACACCTATGAGTGCACACGTTTCCCAGCAAAGGATGGCTCCAGTGGGAATTTAACATCCAATATGAAGTGGCAACTGGCAACTTTGTGATGCTGTTACGGAATTAACCAAAACACCTACATTTATGAGGTGTGCCTGAATGTGTGCCTGCCCATTGCACATGCTCTAGCGCCAAGAACGTCTGCACAAATTAGTTTAAACTCACATTACTTCATCTTGCCTCTCAACTCTACCCTACTCCAACTCACTGTGTCGGTGTCTTCTTGAAAGAGAAAGTATAGAGAGTGGTGGCTGGAAATATAACTGAGGGTTTATAGGAAAACTGAGTGTTTGAGGAAAACGGAATGAGGAGAAGATGAGGAGAGAAGGGAGGAGGGAAGGGGATGAAAATAGAAAGAGGAGAAGAAGGGTGGATAGAAGAGGAGGTGGAGAGGCGTGGTGGATAGGAAGAGCAGTAGGAGAGGAGAGTGGATGATTCCCAGCAGACAAGACTCACTATATTTATCCCGCCTCGAGGAGTTGGGAGTAGGGTGTGATGGAGGGATTTAGATAAGGAGGGGGATAGAAAGAAAGAGAGAGTCAGACAGACAGAGGGACAGAAAGAGAGAGAGGGAGGCAGGGAAGGCGGGAGAGTCACAGAGAGGGAGAGAGGAACATAGGGTGGCTGAGCAGGACACGCGTAACATGCTTAAATGGTCCTCATTAGAGCCCTGCTGATGACTCACTGCATGTGTGTGTGTGTGTGTGTGTGTGTGTGTGTGTGTGTGTGTGTGTGTGTGTGTGTGTGTGTGTGTGTGTGTGTGTGTGTGTGTGTGTATAAGCATGTCAAAACTACATAAATAGAAATGTGTGTTTGTGTGTGTTAATATGGGGAGTTGGGTTCAAACCTTCAGCACATACTCATATATTTCAGCATGTATGTGTGTTTAAACCATGAGTGCCTGCGCTCATGAACGCCTACAGTGGGTACATGTATGTAAGGGTGGATGGGAGTGAAAATGGCCAGGGTAGTTTAAAAGTGAACGCTCTTTCAGTGATTGGAATTGGACGTTGGCCTGTGTGAGAATGTCCCCTTGTGTCCAACTGGTGTGTGAGTAATTGGATATGCACTATGTGGGTCATCTGCCCTCCCCCCACCACACCACCTCCAAGTCTTACACAAAATTATGCTCACACCTTGTAGATGCTGTCAACCACTGTTGGGCAGGGGGAGCGGTGAGGTGAGAATGTAATGCATCCTGAGGGGCTTGCCCACGCGGGCTAGCATCACAGCTATAACTTGTGCCCCTGTGCACTCGTAAAGCCTAACCTTTATCCATTATTTGTCATGCTTCTGCTATTTTGGAGTTTTGTTTGGTTTGGTTTTCGCTTCTGTTGTTTTGGAGGTTATGACAGTCGATATTTGTGTTTTGCTGAAGGGACCTATTTCTGGACTCAGTCCGCGGCGCGTGTTTGACTGCAGCCGAGTTAAGTCGTTATCGTGCACCAGTGAACCACAGAGAATCGATCAGGGCATGGGCCTTTCTCCCGGAAAGGACACAGCGGTGGGGAAATTGGGGTTAAAGGAACACCCCATCCATTTGTAAGAGTGTAGGAGTGTGTGTGTGCGTGTGTGTCTGTATGTGTAAAAGAAAAAAAACAAAATACAAATAACGATAGGTTGAATAAAAATAACGCCTCAATGCCTAGATGATCCTAGTGTTTCTTTGGCCTTTTGTTATTTGACATAAATCTAGCCATGACTCTTTTTCTGTCCAAAACATCATCATACCCTCAAATTTACACTTCTATGCATCCATACACCTCCAGTCTACATCAAGACGCCAACTTCCTACCAATCCACTCCACTGTGTTACACTGCTATTACTAATGTTAAGTCTTACTGATGTGCAGGGGGGAGTTGTGCTACTAATTTGCTTAATCAACCCGAACAAAAGACATGCTTACCCTTTAGCCTTTTATCACCGGTCCTTTTATTACCGGGATGTTTAAAATCCTATTCACTCTCCAAATATTGCAAATGATAGCATTTTGTTTGGCTTAGGGGTCCTGAATTAGCAATGAGAGGCAGTGTGCGACTCTGATTTTAAGTTAGGAGTTAAGAGTTCTAGCATCAGCTATTTTGTGACCAATGAAAAAGATGTGTTGCTTTGAATGTTTAGACTGGCAGAGACAAAGTTCCGCCGGGGGGGAAAACAAACGGGAGCCTTCACTGCACCCTGTGGGTCGGGGTCAGGCCGACACAGAGGACAGAATACATGTGCGGGAAACAGCTCCTTCTTTTAGACCAAACAAGCATGTTTACTCAACATGATGCTCCACTCCTATTGTCTAGTTTTCCCCCTGCTTCGTCTGTTTTGGCGGTGTTGTCCACCTCTTGCTTAATTCAACAGAGCCGTCCAAGTCTTTCCTCTACTCCACAAGGTCTCGTGTCTCGTGATGTCGTCACTCTCGCTTCCTTCCCTTGTTCCCGCTCCTAGTCCTTGTCCCCTTCCTTGTTATCCAATTAACTGCTTCCTCCCAGCGCCTCAGTGTAACCTTGTTGTATCTCCTTTCTCCCTCTCCACTCCTTGTCCTTTCAGACACTCAAACACTAACAATATTCCGCAGGCAAAAAAAATTTAATCATTTTAAACTGTCTACCCCTTTATTCCTGCATTACAATGTATAAACACAATGGCCTCTGGTTTCTGGGTATAAGCAAAAGGAAAGAGGAAAATTGCTATTTTGATAGTGCTTAAATAATTATATGGGATGCATGTGGATTTTCAGCCATGGGTATCAGTGCAAGGAAATAGAAAAATAGAACAGCATGTTGGCGACATGGACCAACAGTCATTTTCAGTCATATTGAAATGACTGTTGCCATGCCAGTTGAGGCTGAGAGGCGTATGAGGGAGAGGCGTTGCATCATGTCTAAAGACGGCTGGGCGTGCTCACTCGCGTGCCAAAAAACCACAGGCCCCGGTCTCATTCCCTAGTACTACAACTCACTGGTTCATACAGCATTCATTCACTTCCTCCCGCCATCTGTGGACAGGAAACAGCAGTGAGTGACACTGTCCATTAAAACACAGAGTGAGGACTTGGGGGAGAAAGTGTGTGGAGGAAAGAAATACATTCCTCGGCTTTGGGAAAGGAAGATAAGTCACTCTAGGGACCACAGAAGCCCGCTCTACCGATGAGATATGACAGGTGCCAGTAGAGCTGCCAGGATGGCTAATGGACGCCAGAGAATGACAACAAATAAGCACTACCAAAGGAAATCACTACCGCTATTCACGACCACCATTAATATACAAACATACAAATCAGAATGTGTGACCGTATGACCATCATGATAACCCTTACACAGTTGTAATAATAATAATAAACAAATAATGTGGCAAGAGGACATTACAAGTTAATTGGATTTTTGTCGGTAACATGCTGAGTGGATTAACTTGAGTACTGCTGGAACACATCACAGAGCAAGCACTGTAATATATTACCCCCTATCTTCTCTGCACATATTCCTCAAAAACATGTATGTGCTCACTCAGTGTGCATAAAGCAAGGATTTGGAGAAGAGTCTTGGAACAATTGATTCTAAACTCAATGCCACCTCTCTCTCTCTCTCTCTCTCTCTCTCTCTCTCTCTCTCTCTCTCTCTCTCTCTCTCTCTCTCTCTCTCTCTCTCTCTCTCTCTCTCTCTCGTCTCTCTCTCTCTCTCTTCCTCCTCTCTCTCTCTCTCTCTCTCTCTCTCTCTCTCTCTCTCTCTCGCAGATGGGTTCTTCTGTGGGAAGGCTTTGAATAACATTTAAAATGAGAAATGCTCTTTGTCTGTCTACCCTGGAAGTGAATGAGTGAACCAAATACAAACAGACACACAGTGTATATTATTCTCAGACTGACAAGAGAGGATTTACTTGTCATTTCTTTGACTCAAATGTAATTAATACCCCGACAGTTTCACTTAATTTAAATCATGTACCGATAACATCTTTTTCTGGTCTGGCTGAAGGAAAGTATTTGGCAAGAAAGCTACCCTAGTTTTTTTTTAATAATTTATTCATTCTGTACAGATAAAGAAGTACTAATTACCATTGCATACATGCTCACACATGTGTACACATTGAATCACATATCAGACAAAAATAACTCATGCTGGTCAAATTACAATCCCTATGTGCATTTTTCTCAGTAGCACCCTCTAGGGTCCGGAGTTATAGCAAATAATTCTTCGAACAACAGCTATTCTCATTTGAGATTAGTATAAGAAAAGGTTTAATAGCTATACCATGCCAACTTCTGGAAGGATGGTTGAAAGCTGAGGAAAGCACAGAAGCATGTATGGTCTCAAGCGCATTTTGACGGCAGATTTATACCTGTGAAGCAGTAACCACATGATACCAGAAACCATATAAGTGATTGATTCCTAAACAGTCGGATCCCAGGTGAACCCGCCTTCACCCCTTGGCGGCGGTGGTCAATCTAGCCAATGATTAACCAGGAGCTTTTCAAGTAGCATAGCATCATGTACGCATAGCGTAGGAACCAGTGGGTTAGCATGAGGACGTTGGTCAGCTGGGGGGGATGCTGGTGTGACGACTGGGCGTCCCTTGGCCTCCCCAGCCTCTTTAGTATGAGCCCAGGCATAGGATGACAAAGGGAAGGCCATTGGTCACAGGACTCTAATGAACCTCTTGGCTCTGTTCAGTATTTCCAGGTCTTGTGGTAGGAAGTGTTCAAGTTTGGACTGTGTAAGGCGACATTGCTGCATTGTCTACCAAAATGAAGGAGGTCAAAAAACAATGTAATCTCAAAATCTAATAAAAATACAAATTATTAAAGAGGGAGAACAAAAATATGAAGAAAGATATCAAATCTTGATTTATAAATCAAGATTTATTTGTATATTCATTTAAAATAACTAATTTAGGAAGATGACCCTGCTATCATAATCACCTTAAGATGACACTAACAAAATCCTGCTTATCTGTAGCCTACAATTTTAAATAGCAATAACGATGTCACGTCCTGATTTAGTAGTTAAAAGGTGTGATTCATTACGAGGGGCCAGAAGCCAATGTTTGAAAGCAGCACATTCCATCTTCATTGCACAGGAAGGTCAGTGAGAATCAGCCCTGGGATGTAGCAGCTGGATTTACAACAGTGTTTACTACTAGCTAAGGACATAAACCAGATCTTTATGACTTCTATGGACAGTTGCGGTAGACTCCATGAGAAGAGATGAAAGCATGAATCACTCTCTCAAGAGTGTACAAGGCTACGCATACAACCCGCACTTAGATCATATTGGGGCATAGGTCTTCTCCTTGGTATTTTTTGTATGTTATTAGCCTTGGACTATAACACAAATTACAATATGTTATCAATTAAATGTAAATGTTGGAAATATCTGTGAGATTTGTTAACATTTAAATTAAAAAAAAAATTGCTAGCACAAAGCATTTTACTGAAAATTGTTTTCAGAAAAAGAGCACAGTGTGTGTGTGTATGTGTGGGTAAGTGTGTTAGTGCATGTATATGTGGTTCTCTGGCTGCCTTTCGACAAGCAAACACTGGCATAAACACAAAGTTGAAAAGCAACTTAATGTGCACACACAAGTGTAGATCTACACATGTTGTTGTGTTAACCATGTGTTCATTAGGTTGAATGTGTTTGCTTCAGGCCCTGGGTTGCGTGGCGATATGTGACACAGAGAGAAATGGTGTCGTCAGGTGTCTTCTGAAGACCCATGGGAACCAGGGAACCATTCCCACGCACCCAGCGTCTGGGGTCCTGGTGGTCTACACTCCAGAGTCAGACAGCCTGGGTTCCTAATTCTGAGAGGATAGCAAGAATGTCCCCCCCCGCCCTCTCTGGCGGGGGGGGACCCAATTAACCCCTTATCGAACCACTAATAAAGCACCTGGTGTGTGTGGGTTTGTATGTGTGTGCGTATGTGCACGTGTGTGTGTACATACCAGTTATGTATGTGTGTGTGGGTTTGTACGTGTGTGTGTGTGTATGTGTATTATATACCATTTGTGTGTGGGTTTGAGTGTGTGCGTGTGTGTGTGTGTGTGTGTGTGTGTGTGTATGTACCAGTTGTGTGTGCCTGCTTGTGCATGCGAATGCATTGTATTATCGCTTCCTGCAAACTGCCAATTGTCATTCGAAAACAAAGACGGTGTCGGCCTTATCGACTGCGCCCGGCAACCGCCGTGGGCTTGATTGCTGATTGGTCCTCGTGAACTTAAAGCATCACTCACGCGTGTTGATCTTCTGCAGGGAGATGTGCTTCTCCAGCTGCCTCCTTAGCTTCACCTCGGCGCCGTACTTCCCCGTGGTGCCGTTGTCCGCCAGGATGAAGTGGGAGTGGAGGCTGTTGAGCACCGTCAGCTTGCTCAGGGGGTTGGACATGGTCTGGTACGGCCGCACCACCTGGGACCCGCCACCGGACGCCAGACAACAGGAGAAGAGGACAGAGGGGAGGTTAACATCTATTACATTATGCTGAATGCAGGCCTCTGAAGACCATCTCCGTGGATGGAGCCATGTCTTCTATAATATCCGACTCACTGATTTTCAATGGAGATAGGGTTGGAAAGTGTTCAGCCAAGTCGAGGTGATTAAGGAGAGATTCATTAAGCATCGGACAGACTCATGAACACACTTTACCCACTTAATACCCACACTTTAGCACTTTAGGATTCAACTTCTAGTGAACTAAAAAAAGCATTATTTTTTAGCATTCTTCTTCCGGACTGGAATGGGCCCGCGTCTGTGAGCCGTTAATGGTGCTGGCTTTGCAGCAGCATCTGTTTCATTTACTTCTACGCAGTGTCGTAATCGCACGATAGATTCTGCTTACTCAGCATGACAGCTAATAGGCTGTCAACAGAAATGTAGCAGGCAGCGAGCTGGGTCCTGCAAGATGCATTACTAATAGACTCGCAGGCCATCATGTAACTAGGCGCACACACACACACACACACACACACACACACACACACACACACACACACACACACACACACACACACACACACACACACACACACACACACACACACACACACACACACACACACGTACACAGACACACATTGGATCATGTAAGGCCCACACACTGACACACGCACACAAACACATGCACACATACATGCAAGCAAACACACAAACACCAACATACATACACACACACACATACACACACACTAGGCTTTCTGGAAGCAGAATCCAATTAACTGTCTATGCTATTTACTCATTCAGTTCTCCCATAGACACAAAACAGACCGAAACACACCCGCACACACGCACACACACGCGCACACGCACACACCAACCTACATCCTTCCCCACTAGATCCTCCTGGTTCTCGACTATCCCCCAGGGAGCGATGCCGATGGTACAGATCTTGCCCCTCGACTTGGAGGCGTGGTCTTTCAGCGCATCCCCCACATGGCGTATCACTCCTTTTGGTGGAAGGGAGAGGGGAGGCCGTTACAGGGTGCGTTGTCGGGTAGAATAACAAGCAGACATTTAATTGAAAATGTTTGTGTGTACGAATGTGTCGACACAAGTAAGCGCACAGGTGTATTTGTGCACACATGCCCGTTTAAACGTACACACACACGCTCAGACTATCACAAACACACACACACACACACACACACACACACACACACACACACACACACACACACACACACACACACACACACACACACACACACACACACACACACACACACACACACACACACACAATGGGTGGTTCCTGGGAATGTGTATGCGGTCCCTAGAGGCGTGACAATTATACCTAGAAGCCATCTTATCCCCTCGCTTTCTCTCTCACCTCCTGACACTTCCATTTTCACCTGACAACAAGGCATTCCTCTATCTCTCTCCCTCTCCCCCTCTCCCTTCCTCTCTCTCTCTCTCTGTCCCTCTCCCTTTCTCTCTCAACCTCTTTTCTCTCTGTCTCTCTCTCTCTGTCCCTCTCCCTTTCTCTCTCCCTCTCTCTCCGCATGACACTGTGGCATTCATTCGCCCCTCTCTCTCTCTCCTCCTGACACCATGACATTCCTACCTCTTTCTACCACCCCCGTCTATTATTCAGCTCTTTGGCTCTACCAATCCCCCTTTTGTACCCATTCTGTCACCCAAGCACTACACTGTATCTCCCCGGATGACAGGTATTGTGGTTTTAAAGTGAATCATTCATTCATTCACAACATTTAAAGATGGATGTTTTCATGTGTTCAAAGCTATGTTGCTTTTATGATGTAAAAGACACATGCATACAATAATAGTACAGGCAGTGCCAATGTTTTAAGGATTCAATTAAACGCTTGGGAGGCACTGCAGTGTTCAGAGACATTGGTAGTAAAACGCAGCTCCCCACCCAGTAGCCTTTGTAATAGACGATGATGGCTGACAATGAGGGGAATCTTGTTCAGAAATAACATGAGAAATCACAGACGATTAAACAAATATACACATATAATATAAATTATAAGAATATAAAGACAAACTATATTTTTAAATCATTTGAAGGATCGAAAGGTGTACTTGTGTACTGTCTGGTGTAAGGGACGCAGACAAAAAAATAATTCATACTAATGAAGTTTCCAATACAAAGCAAGCAGAAGAATATAGCCCTGCTCCATTCCTGCTCTGCCATCTATTCTCCGTTTAAGGTGCGCGCTTTAGCACCTGCCTGAAGGACCGTATTCTTCTTTAGTTTCTTCCTCTGCCCCTCCAGTCTTAAAAGCTTGACTTCTTTCAATTCCAAAAGTTAAAAAGAAATCAACATGACACGGAGCGTTCGTTATCGAGCGTTCTTTCGGCGGAATAGACTTCCACCACTAATCAGGGTGCACCTTGCTGCGAAATTCAAATCCAAACTTAAAACCTCCCTTTCTGCCCTCTCATTTGGCTCCCCCCGCAGCTCTCATTACAGCTCAATCGACCGGTTGGCCAGCACTAGTCTACCCCTGCTCCCGGTAGGCGCTAGATTAGTCTTCCTTCATGTTCCTTGTCCACCCTGCCCCATCTGACCGTAATGCTGTCTCTGCTTTAGTGTGCTGAGGAGATCACGACTGGACGGCCGCTGAAAGCTACCAGCCAGCTCACCAGTCAGCACCGTATTTTTGTCACACTGCTTTTAAGTTTGCTTGTAATACTTTTTTTGGACGTCAATAATGGCATCTTTTACACTCCTTACCATCCCTGGAAGGAGGGATCGCGGCTTACAAATATTTATTCAGCCTTTCCCTGAATAAATACAGGTTTAATAATAATAATGAACAGACCATTCATGCTCCATGTGCTTTGGGTATTACCCTTGTACACTATAAGTCAATATTGTTAGGAGTAGAAGTAGGGCTTAGTGGAGAGGCCCACACATGTGAGGTTCCCCTCCGGCTGCCCACCTGTGTTGACCCCTCCGGTGAAGATCCAGGCTCCGGTGGTCATAGCTGCCTTGATGAGGCCCTTGCCGAAGACCTGCTTGAGCTTGGGCTGCAGCTCGAAGTTCTGGAGGCCCCCGTGGACGGAGATGAGCAGCTTGGGGAGCTCCAGCTGCCACTCCTTGGTCATGAGGTGGAGCAGCAGGTCTGGCTTGGTGTCGTAAGACACCCGCACGTACTGGGGGAGGAAGGGGGGTGCAGGGGGAAGAAGATGGGGGTATAGAGGCACACACACAGGCATTAGAGCAGTCCACTGAGCATGACCATTGGGAGGGTACTGCAGTCAGGCTTTTAGCTTTTAAGGGTACCCTACCCCCCCCCGCACACACACACACACACACACACACACACACACACACACACACACACACACACACACACACACACACACACACACACACACACACACACACACCCACACGCGCGCGCCCGCATTCATGTGCACACAAACACACACAGATATTATTATATGAACACACACAGACACATGGACACATGCATACACACTTAGACACACACACACACACACACACACACACTTTCCACGTGCACCGTTAACATTTAGCGTTTGCATATTTCTTTGACACACAAGAGCACACACACAAGAGCACACACACACGTGCGCGCACACATGAATCTTTCCATGTGCTTTCATTGTAACTTTGAGCATTTACAGCTTTCTAGACAAAAAATTCAAATGGTGGGCTTCATAAATGTACCATGGTTTGTTCTCATTATCTTGATTATACCACTAACAGGGTGTCTGTGTTATACTGGCAGCACATTTAGTCAATGAGCATGATTAATGTTTAATACAAACGAACTGGAGATAAACTGTGTCTGAACCCATAAATCATTCAAACCATGTATCAAGACATATTAACTGTAATGGATCACTATTAAGGTAACCACTATTTGACTGCAATTGTACCATGCAATATTTATGCCTGGGACATGTATGATTCTTTCAAATTCAGAAAAGTCGAGAGAGCTCACACACCCTAACGATAGAGGGAGATAAATGTAATCGGTTGGGGGGTGAGATGGTGTTTGTGGAGGGCAATTGGGCCCGAACAGCACACCAACGATTCTCTTCCTGCAACAACCTGGCCTTTATCTCCTAAACTGAAATCTTTCAAAATACAATCAGTACATATTGAACATCGATGAAGCCCCATTTGAGAATAGGGAAAGAATTGTCTGACCGGACAGGCTTTGCTGAAGAGAGTACGAAGGGAAAATAGGGCACAAAATCAGGCAGTGTGAACCCCATATTAAAACTCAATCACTGAATAACATGCATGGATATGGCGACTTGCAGGTGTGTGGGAACATGATGAGAAGTATTTAATAGTCTTAGAGGTGAATGTGAACCATAAGATCTTCTACAGTGAGGTGCCTATAACTGTCTATCATTAAATTCCCATTTGGCTCAAATAGTCCTAATGCCTAGCTTCACTGAGTCACTGAGGCGATGTTTCCGTGGGGATGGCGGAGGGTAAAATTACATCGAGGAACTTGATATCACATGGACCATTGGCACACCTACTTTGTGAATGGCCTCCTTCATCACTCAAATGGATGACAAGCCACTTCTAGTCCCATCTAAGACAAGCAGTCTACCAGGTTACAACTGTTTGCATGTGTGATATTCCCAACACCTTTCCCATATGTAGCCCCCTTTCTTTGTTCTAGGAGTTTTCACCCATCCGGGCCTCTGCATGTGTTTTTGCTTTAACTTTGGTGTCATTTAGCCCGGGGCGGTATGACACGGTGCTGAAGGAACAAGGTTCCCCTCAGGGTACAACACCGAGACACAAGGTCTTGGGGGGAGATTCTGAAAGTGGCTGTTTCTCTCCACTCTCTTCCTGCTGTGGACTTCAGTGCATTTAAGAGGCAGACACACTGACAATTCCACGTGGATTGCCATGTATGTAAAGAAGGCACCGTGCACAATTCCAGCCGTCCGGTCTGGGTTTATAATCCGTTTGAATATTCACCATGGCTTTGTTGGAGTGTCCCCCTCCCTGGAACTCGATGGTGCCGAAGGCGTCCGTGGGGCTGAGCTGTGTGTGCTTGCTGATGGACCATTTCTCTGATAGGCTGTCATTTTTGGCAAGGCGCTCCGCCTTGTCGTTCTGACTGGACGAGATGCCCGGCGGCAGGCCCACATGTTGGCCTATCAGACGGCCGCAATAGCACCTAAAAGAAGGGAGGGACAAAGAGAGTGAGACGAGCAGAGTGTGCAAGAGAGAGATACAAATAAATAGGGTCAACGTTTTAAATAGGCTGATTTATCACACCAATATATTCAAATTGCTGTAGAGGCCTCGGAGGAAATACAAAGAGGGATGTGCGGGGAGGGAGAAATGTATAAAGAAAGAGAGAGAGAGAACAAGAGAGAGAGAGAGAGCGAGAGCTAAAGCGAGAGCGAGAGAGAGAGAGAGAGATGCCCCAAACTGTACAAACACTTTTCTTTTTGGAATTTTACTTTTGACTTTTTTTGTTTTTATTTAGTTTTTATTGTCAATGTTGACATTGAGCGTTCTTCTCCATGTAGAGACGAGCAGTGACACAGACTCTGGAGTGCGGGCAGCTCTCATTGTGCGCGTGGGTCCTGTGAACATCACTGTCTGCCTTCAGCCTTACTTGGATACGTTTCACCCTCCTCTGTGTCAACAGAGGATCTGAGTGACACGGTGCCATGTGGTTTCTGGTGTTCTGCCGGAAAATACACAGAAATCTTCTGTCTGGTAAGACAGTTGGAGTTATAGGAACCCCCTGACAACCGTCTTCGAGGACTCTTTGATTCCGTCCAGTTGAAGTTTCCCGCTTTTAGACGAAAGGTAAAACAAAATGCACATCGTGCCGTCTCACAGCAGCATGTCCCACGGGAGAACCCACCAGTGTTGTGTTAATGTGTTGGTTTAACTCTGTATTTGAATTCATTTGCACGTGTGTAAACGCCCCCCTGAGCACCCCCTTTCCCCATGTGCATGCGTGTGTTTCCTGGACTTTATTGGCCATACTCGTTTGTAATTGCAAACATGCATCTGCTTTGCCTGCTGATGTGCCTAAGTACTTCTTCTTTGTGTGTTTGCATTGTGGCGTTGTGTGAGCGAGTGTGGGTGTATTTGTGCGCGTGTAAATGACACATACACTACAGTCCTCAACGTGCTTTCACTGAACATTCGCATTGACACAAACACTGTTTATAAGACGATTTGTAATGGAGCGACTGCTTTCGGTGTAACCTTTTAAATGATGAGCATTAAAAATATAATTGGCTTATATCCCCTCTCCTTAAATGCTACTATGTCCGTCAGACCGCTATTTGTGATATTTAACTGGTAGGCAGTAGGTGGTTGTTTGCATGTTCCCCTCATTAGGGCCGATGGCCACCTGTGATGCAAATGAAGGTCAACGTGATGTTACTTTGAGGCATGTTTTCAAAGGTCACCAGTGCGCATATCACCGCTGATCTTACTCACTAGCCTGCTCCCCTGCATGAAACAGGACACGCCATTAGCTGACTCACATGTTATGCCTTCTAAAGTCTTCCATGATATAATTGAATTAATACAAAGCCGTTTTACATGAATAGCCACGTCTCCCTAATATCCCCTGTTGGAAACAACCAGACAATTATTTCTACAATGCTAAACAAGGGCTGCTTTTATCTTTGAATTCATGTCCTTTTATTTACATATGTTCTGGTAAATTGGCCGATAATTGGGACCTTGCTCTAGAATAATTTCCAATAACAGTAACAGTAGCACTTACAGTACCAGAACTGCAAATTACAGTACCAGCATAAGTACCAGTACCAGTTACAGTACCAATAAATGTTAACAATTACCAGTAACATAACCAGCAAAAGTAACAGTTACAATACCAATAGAATTAGCAGTAACATTATCAGTAACAGTACCAGTACAATTACCAGTACATCTGCCAGTACCAATACCAATACCATCACGATTACCAGTTAGATTACCAGTAACAGTACCAGCACAACGAACAGTATAATTACCAGTAATATAACCAGTACAAGAACACGTATCAGTTAGATCAGTTACATAATCAGTACCAGAAACAGTATTCTGCTCAGTGCATTAACAGGGTGTGCGTATGTACTCACCTATGGTGGTCTTTGGCGCTCACTATGATATGAACACATTCTCGTTTGCTGAACACTCTCTCTATCCATGATTTCTGTGCCTGTGGAAACAAGAGAGAGAGAGAGAGAGAGAGAGAGAGAGAGAGAGAGAGAGAGAGAGAGAGAGGAGAGGAGAGAGAGAGAGAGAGAGAGAGAGAGAGAGAGAGAGAAGAGAGAGAAGAGAGAGAGAGAGAGAGAGAGAGAGAGAGAGAGAGAGAGAGAGAGAGAGAGAGAGAGAGAGAAGAAGAAACCAGTCAGTATTGTCCACAGACGTCCTGGGCTGACCCCTGAATACCAGAGTGAAGTAACACACACAGAGGAATACTGATGACCTGCTCCTCCAGAGCACTCTCCTGTAAAGAAGCACTTTCACCCCATAGAGAGGTTCAACTCTACTTCATAGCAACGGCTGCCTGGCGACACACGTTCAGAATCCCAGCGTCAAAAGACCTGGAAGTATCTGTGCTTGGACATTGAGCCTTTTGGATTCATCTGATTGGATCCAAATGCGATTTTCCAGCCAGAGCGGGACAGAAATCAATGGAGATCTTTGCGATGGAGGGATTTGTTCTGCTACTGTGTGTTGCTTAAGGGAAGGCCGGGAGTCAGGGGAGTTACAAGCATAACACTCAACAATTAACAGCAGAAAACATGGTATAACTGGAGTACACATGAGTACACATTGATCCGTGAGTGAGTGTAAGTGTGATTGCGTGTGCGTGTGTTACTTAATGTATGTATGTATGTATGTATCTAGGAATTTATTTGACAGTCCACCACCATGTAACCAGGAGGTGTTGGATGAAGACACCTTAGGCTGAGAGAGTGACATGACAAGTGTGTGGTTCTTAATACTGCTCCTTCACATCCACTTGATTGACAGACTTCAAGCAATTACCAAACAGACAGAGGCTTAGACACATGGGCAAGTTATGGAGTCTGTCTGGTGGCTATCGAGGTGGGGGTAACACACAGACATGCAGCATTAAGACGAGGAATTCCTGGTAAGCTTCTTTGATATCTTTCTTGTTAAAATTTGCAGATAAAGTAGAGGAGAAGGAGATGTCCTAGTCATTTTCTTCGAGGTATTCCTCTCAGGGAGCACACGATTGAGAATAGGAGTTAAAAAGTGGAACCCAATGGATAACAAAATGCTTTAGTTAAGCATAAGCTAAAGCTGGCAGAATAATTAAAAATAAGTTTAAAACAAACATGTTCTTATCGCCTACTCAATGCATTTTCTTCACTTCATTCAGAGTGTGGAAATAAAACAACATCAAATCCTGCCCGCCCTTGAATTTCTGATCAATCACACACAATGTAGTGATTGATAAGATAGACACTTTATTGATCCCTTGGGAATGCTCCTTCAGGGAAATCCAAAAGATTGCATCTTCAGAGATTTTGGCAAGTTAATAAATCTTTTAGGTGCAAGAGGTACCTAAAAGATAAGTTCAGTGATGTGTGTTCTATCATGCAATTTTTGTGACTAAACTTCTCTTCCGCAGGAAGTAACTGTAAATGACTTGCTTAAGCTTTCTTGTCATCTCAATATATATATCAGGCTTGAAGGAGGATTTTTCAGAATTGCTTTTTCACACTTTTATATCCCTTGCCTTCTCAAACTTATTATCAACTTATTCCATTATATTAAACAGCAAATCCAAAACATTATAGTTATGCTCCAAAAAAAGAAAAGAACACTAGCATTGAGCTATTATTTATATAGGCCTACAAGTCATGTATTCAAAATATACCGGTCACCTAAAATCAGGAGTACTGGTACATGTATCTCGACTAAATTGATAAACTATCGTGATGTGCTTCCCAGTTCAAAGGTTACATTGACATTGCCAATCCCAGTAGTGGGATAGCTATTTGTTAACACAGGGGGGGCCGAGTAATACCGAATAACGAAGCGCCACAAAACCAGAGACCACCGGAGACCACACGACGAAGCCCAGTTATCGGGACAGGACCCCGTTTGGTTCGGGTTCCCGACGCAAACTTAGATCGGAACGCGGCAGTGACTAAAGAAGAGACCAAAGTCGTTTGTTTTTCTTATTTTTTCCGCCGTGGCTGGGACAGTGCCCGGGGCTTCCCTTCCCAGCAACCGGGGCGAGGGCTGCTTGTACAGGGGCTGTCTGCCTCCGCCGTGCTACCAAAACAGCCCCCGTACGCCTCACTGGAGGCTGTCAGCTCGCGGCACGCCAAACCCCACCACTGGACAAATACTCCAGCACACACACACACATTCCCACACACGCACACACAAAACCGGGCCAGGCCCCGCACACAGGCCCACTTACCCCGACACCCGACTTGCTGCGATTAACCATTACTCCGGGGGGGGAAGGGGGGGATGAAGCCTCGGGGGAAGTGGGGGGGAAGGGGGGATGGGACGAGGGGTGGCGTGTGGGGGGGCTTCTATAACAGGTCGCACTCAGTCTCAACTCAGTCTGAGTCAGCGGGGTCCAGATCGACTCACATCCACCCCACCCCCCCCCCCCCCCGTACCCTCTCGCTGACCTCCCGGACACCGTGCTCATCCGCCGGCTCACTGCAGCACAAAGTAGACCCCCATCGCTGTGCGTTCACCGGAGAGCTAACTGTGGCGTTCTACCCGATCCCATCCAGCATGGCTGGGTCCGATGACACCAAATAAAACTCTGTTAAATGTGTGTGCTACAGTGGTAAAGTTTAAATGTGTGTGCTACAGAGGTGAAGTTTAATCACTAGTTATTTCTTCCCACCCCCCAAAGTTTAATTTCCTTGTATTTGTTGTTTTTACATTTCTACTCTCCGACCAGATAACTTGAATTTGTGTGGGAGGGTCTTTGTTGCATATCTGTGTGTATCCCCCTAATATCCTCTCCCTCGCGGTCTCGGTGTCTCCACCTCTCTCTGCCGGTGCCTATTGTCCCCCGTGAGGCCTGACACGGCCTGATGAGATGCATTGGCTGCCCGGCAGACCTGCCCGTAATTAAGATTTATCACTGTGCCAAACAAACACAGCAGCTGGGTGGCAACGCATCTGTATGGAGACATGGGGGCTGTCCAGTGTGTGTGTATGGTCATATTTGAGTCTGTAAATGTAGGAGTGTTGATTGTGTGTTTGTGTATGTGTGTGTGACAGGAGTTTGTGTGTGTTAGGAGTCTGTGTGTATTTGTGCCTGAATGTGTCAATGTGTTAGGTGGTGTGTGTAAGTGTGTTTTTGTGTGTGTGTGTGTGTGTGTGTGTGTGTGTGTGTGTGTGTGTGTGTGTGTGTGTGTGTGTGTGTGTGTGTGTGTGTGTGTGTGTGTGTGTGTGTGTGTGAATGCATGTATGTGTGTGAGTATGTGTATTTGGAGAATAAATGTCTGCATGTTTGGTGTGCGTGTGTAGGAGTTTGTATGCGTTAAGATTCTGTGTGTATTTGGAGCCTGTGTGTGTAGATGTGTTAGGTGTGTGTGTGTGTGTGTTTGTGTGTGGAGTCATCATGTCTGTGTTTGGTCTGTGTGTGTGAGTCTGTGCGTGTATTTGGAGTGTGCGTGTGTAGATATGTTAGGTGTGTGTTTAAGTATGTATGTGTGTGTATTTTGGAGATTGCGTGTGTAGAGATGCTCGGTGTCTGTGGGTGTGTTTGTGTGTATGGATTTGTATTTGGATTCTGCGTGCGCAGATCTGCTAGGTGTTTGTGTTTGTGTGTGTGTGTGTGCGCCCGTGTGCGTGCGTGCGTGCGTATATTTGTGTGTTTTGTGTGTGTTAGTAAGAGGCTGGGCTGACATATAAATTGTTCTTAAAGG
>OLKM01000125.1:297002-359502 GCA_900291075.1 Melanogrammus aeglefinus | reverse complement strand
GTCAGCAACGACAGACTTAAGTTTCAATATTAAATTATATAGACGCGTACGTACACACACAAATATGTGCAAGAATGTTCCACTTGGTTCAGCATTTGGCAGCTTAGAAGAGAATTCAAGTGATTCACAGTGAATTAAAATGATTGTGTGTGTGTGTGTGGGTGTTTCCAAGATTAATCTAGTAATTTAGGCTAAAATAAAACCAGCTGTGTAATAGGTTAGCTATTAAAGGGACGTAATAATCGGTGGTTCCAGCCAGCCTCTTCTTACTCCGTTATTTCAAAGAAGCCGTCCATAGTGTCAGGTGGTAATCAAGTCAAAGCCTATTAGCTACAGAATCATGGAACTTGTTGCTCACTGAACTAATGTAATTGTACTATTTTATCCATTGTGCTAGTATCAAAAAGACTATAACAGTACGACACGTTATTAACGTCATCCTTTCAGAAAACAGGTCTAACATCTGCATGACATTTGGATCTATGACGTCGCTGTGATCTATATGAGGCCTCTTTTTTAGATAGATGCGCCGATGCCCGATAGATCCAAGGTTTATGGATTTACCAATGATTCATTCATGAGTATCATTGCATTGTTAAACGACACAGAAATAGACAAATAGACAACAATCAAATAACTTTCCCGGATTCAACCAAAGGATGTGGGGATAAAGAAATAATATTTAGTCATGACATTATGTGACCAGGCTGAGGAGATCAGCAATTTGCAAAGAACCCGAATGGAATGTAACATTGCAAAACTTAAAATAAATTCCCTAAAAGTAAATTGGTGAACATTTGAAGAGAAATGGAAAAGGACATGAGTTTAATAAAAAATAACCTGACGCGTTCCACCCGGCTCAAACTGACTGGAAGCCCTAGGCGGCGCCCCCCCCCCCCAACATCTATAATTCACCGCTGCTAATCTGTGTTTTGAAGAGGGGCTTTGCTTCATATAAAATGCATTGTTGTGTTTATTAGGAAGTGCTGTCGCCAGTGCTATGTGCAGGGTAATTCACAAGAATCCATTAAGTATCCAATGCATCTTATTTGTGCTGAAAACACGCATACATAAATCCTACCGTCACCTGTACTGGTGACGGCAATGAGGATCCTCTTATGGTTCAGCACAGCACATCAAATGAAAACCCAGAGAAATGAAATCTGCCTATTCGAAGCAGGTGTTCATTTGGCTTTCATAAGTGTGTGTGCGTGTGTGTGTGTCTGTCTGAATGTGTGCAGTGTCCGTGTCAGTCTGCACATGTGCATGAGTGCGTGCGAGCGAGCATGTGTGTTGATGGTTTTTATTTTTTCAAACATGTGAGTATAATGGAAGAATGCTTGCTTGTTTTAGCTGCCGTCATTTCCAATCCATCTCCCGAAAAGCCAAAAATAAGCAGCTCTGTTTCCCACAGGCCTCCGGTAAGCCTGGCTGTTTGTCTGGCCATGCAGACTCTAATCAGCCCTGGCACGGCCATTCTGCCCCTGACAGCGCCGGGGCCTCAGACTACACACTCTTTTGGGTAGCAGACAATGGGGAAGTGGGGAGACCCATAGCTGGGGTGAGATCAGTTGGGCTTCGGGAAGAAAGAGAGAGAGACAGAGAGAGCGAGAGCGAGAGCGAGAGAGAGACCCACACACACACAGAAAGAGAAGGAATCTTAAAAGAAAGACAGATAGCGAGGAAGGGAGGGAGGAAGGGCGGATAACAAGGGAGTGATACAAGTATGTGACTAGGGAAAAGGGAGGAGGTGGGAACGGTTGTTCCCGATGAAAGGGTGGGGGAGTCACGGAGGAGTGTGATCAAAGGGGAGGCATGGTCTGTCACAGAGAGAGCAGGGGTCCACGAGGAAACAATGGTAAAGGTAACACAGGGGCGTCTGGGCTCCATGGCTCACCCTGGCTCTTCACACTCAGGGTTAGACGTTCTTAGGGCAACAGTTAGCAGGGGGGTTCGAGTAAGGGTGAGGGTAAAGGTAAGGGACAGGTTTAAGGGCTAACCTTCATGGGCAGGGCCGGGTGTAGGGGTGTTAGGGTTAGACAAGCAAACAACATCAAGATAGACCTCGGAAAGGTAGATGAAGGAACATCCACCGCAGACAGAAGATGGAGGTGAGAAGAGAACGTCAATCGTAGAATACTGTTTGTGATGGAGAGAGATTGAAGGAGGGAGATAAATGGGGAGAGATGGGTGTACGGTTAACCGAAGGGGACCTGAGTGGTCAGATAATGTGGGGAGAAAAGAGAAGCTGGGTTAGAATTGCAAAGGACAGAAAGTCAATGTGCCACGACAGACCAAAGTAAACAGATTAAACTACTCGCTCACAACTGTAATAAATGTCTCCTGGCTGGGAGCAAGAGAGCGTGAGAGAGCCTGACGAAAAAGAGTGAGCTACTGAGGGAGACAGGCAGGCAGAGAGGTAGCGGGTGGTTGAGGGTGGAGGGGCAGGTACTTATTTTGAATGACAGGTGGATTGGCAAGGTCAGGAGCTGACAACGGCTGTTTGATTGATAGCTGTGATGGATGTAAAGAGGGCATTGGAATAAGAGGGCGTCTCAAACATGAAGCGCTGGGACCATGTTTCGTTTGTTTGTGCTGTAATGAATAATGTAAATACTTTGTTTTATAGTGCAGTGTGACGTGTTGCAATGTCTGCTGCAGTGTTTAGGATGCATTTCGTCTCCCCATCTTCTCCTTCCTCTTAATATCTCCAGGCTAGTTTATTTTTTTTCAAACAGCTAAGTTGCTGTTCAATGAACCACTGAGAAGGACACTCTGCATACATTTGTGTCGTAGTTAATCAGGCAGTTCATTACTAAATAAATACATAATTTTATTTGCAGGTGTGTGTGTGTGTGTGTGTGTGTGTGTGTGTGTGTGTGTGTGTGTGTGTGTGTGTGTGTGTGTGTGTGTGTGTGTGTGTGTGTGTGTGTGTGTGTGTGTGTGTGTGATGGGTGCCTGGTCTCTGAGGTGCAACAGTGAGATCACCAATTAGAATAGAAACAGGCAGAAGCGGGGTTTGCGGTGAAATCAACTTCAGGGTATATGCAGGAATCATAGAGATGAATTTACTACCTTTACAAATTTTTTACTACCAACACGACATCAAGCAGCAGGGCGGGGGTTATGCCAAGCACCACTTACTATAAGGTATAAATATGACACTGCTGCGATCCCTGTAGTCCTAGTGCTGCTGCTGCTAACACCACAAAACAACGACAGAGTAGAGGTCTGCACTCCCGCGGGACGTGACTCAAAATAGTTGGGCGCGGGACAAAAAATTAAAGCTCATTGGTGGTGCGGGCGGGATGATAGAGGTGCATTTGCGGGTGCGGGCGGGCGGGATGATACACTGCACTCCTGCAAATTAAATATGAGGGTAAAGTAAAATATACAAATTATCATGAAGCCCTCATCAATAAGCAAAACCTACTTTCCCAACAACTTTTCCTTCTTGGTCGAAGCAGCAGCTGTTTCTGTTACCTTTCATTTAGACGCACTGGTACCGACCAGCAGAGTTTTTAATTTGTGACTGTTTCATTTTCAGTTCGAGGCCTATTTAATGTTTAGTATGGTTGAAAACATGCAGGCTTACCAATAAATATGTTACCAATAATGTGCGCGTAAATATGCAACAGCGGCCCCCTGGGGTCACATTTTTCAATGGGTCGCAGAATTCGGTGTAACACCGGCGTCGCTATAGCAACCAGCAACGCCAACTCTAACAGCTACTCAGTTCAAGTCCTGTTAGCACCGTATACTGTATTCTATAGGCTAGATGAAGTTAAAACATTTAAACACAAATATTCAGCAAAAAATGGGAACTCATTTTATATTGAGGTGATGGTGAAAAATTTACTACCAAGTCAAATTGCGTTTGTTACTTTTTACTATCTTTCAAGGGCCTTAATTTTTATTTTTTTTACTACATTTTACTACCGCGCGGACACCCTGAACTTATTTCATTTATTAAAAAGGTAAAAAGGTGCAGGGGGAAAAGGGAGGGGGCAAAAGGCCACTCAAATCTTCACCAGGTTGGCGGCTGTCGTCAGGGTGCCCTTTCTGGCTCTCCCTGGGGTGGGGCCGGAGAGAGAGAGCGAGAGAGAGCGAGCGAAAGCGAGAGGCCAAGGTTAGTGGGGTCTGTGGTCCCTGCCACTGACCTCTTAGCTCGGGGGGTCAGTGCTAGCTCGGCTTGGGTTTCCTCTTTGAGTCTTTGGGGTTCCTCTTCAGCTGCAGGCCTTCTCTCGGGTTTCAGCATGACACAATTCACACACCGACAAAACAGCTCTTCGGATTGGATTGATCAAGAGGGTTGGCCACAGGCCTTTTACCAGGAGACTGGCCCAACGTGTCTCTGGTCTCCACACGCTCCTCCAGCCAGTCTGTCTTCAGCCTGTTCTGGTGGAGTTAAAATGGCCCCCTGATTGCAGGGCTATCTCAGCACACCTGTGAATGGCAAGCTGAGACACCTGAGTGGGGCGGGGTCTGTATGACACAGCTTTTAGGGAAGTACCTCCCATCCAGCACCACCCCCCTTGGCTGCCTTTGTGGCCACCATGTGGCCATGTGGAGCACTGCTCAGCGGCTGGGCTACCACTGTATGTATGTATGTATGTATGTATGTATGTATGTATGTATGTATGTATGTGTGTAGTGTGTGTGTGTGTGTGTGTGTGTGTGTGTGTGTGTGTGTGTGTGTGCTTGCGTGTGTGCGTGTGTGTGTGTGTGCGTGTATGCGTGTGTGTGTGTATACTGTATGTATGTATGTATGTATGTATGTATGTATGTATGTATGTGTATGTCTGCATGTGTACGTGCATGTGTGTACGTGTCTGAGTGTATGTGTGTGCATGCGCGCATGCATGCCTGTTTGTGTACGTGTATGTGTCTGTAAATGTGTGTGAGTGTATGTGTGTGCGTGTGTGTGCGTGTGTGTATGTGCACGTGCATGTGTGCATGTGTGTGCATGTGTGAGTGTGTGTCTCTCTGCCTCCTTATGAGTTCAATGCCAGCGTTATCAAGCTGCAGGTGTCTCAGGCCAAGGGCTGTGAAATTGCCTCTCATGCAATGACTGCTTTGGTCAGGGCAATGCTGTGAGTGATTATGTTTGCGTGCATTAGGGGTGTGAACACGGCGGATGCACGAGCAGAATGATAGCAAAAAGAAAATTTGTTTCACCGGTTGCCATGGTTATGTGTGGTTAATTTGCAGTTCCGTGCACACCCCGCGCGCGCGCGCGTGTGTGTGTGTGTGTGTGTGTGTGTGTGTGTGTGTGTGTGTGTGTGTGTGTGTGTGTGTGTGTGTGTGTGTGTGTGTGTGTGTGTGGTTGTGTGTGTGTGGGTGTGTGTGATTGTGTTTGCGTGTGTATGTGCATGCATGTGCACGCAAGTGAATATGTGTATGAATGTGTATGTGTGTGCATGTGTGAGAGAGTGTGATTGTTTTATTCCACTTCATGAACCCCAAAGAAAACTTATGTTTCAATTAAAAGCCAACATGGAAACACAGGCTTACCATTCTGCTAACACGCATACTCCATCACCCGTGAAGGAGGAAACACAAAACCAGATCCAAAACACAGAGAACACCCGTCAACGAGCATCCCACAACGACTCGTGTTTCTCCATTTCAGTTGTACACCAGAGCTTGTTTTTTTTTTTTTTAATCCATGAATCAGCAACAGGCTCACGGAGGCTGAACTGTCTGTTACACATGGTCGCCCGTCCACAGAAACATACTCCCACGCCTCCCCGACATCACAGCATGGCTGCTTTACTTGGAATCAACAAACAGACTCAGAACAGCCGCAATGTGGTCTCACATCATGTACCTGACTGTTGCATGAGCAGCACTAGGCTCTCCTCCGTGGCAGCGCGGGAGCACCACAGCTGTGGCTGTTTTCACCTGATGTTACAAAGCCATTAATCGTGGGGAAATACGGAGCAGGAGCAGGAGAGGAGGAGCAGGCAGAGGGGGAGCATATCATTAGTGTGTTATTCCCATAGCTTTACAGTATTCTGCATCTCATCATATTCAGAGGAAACTAGGGGGGAAGTATATGAAGACGAGGGTGAGGAAGAGTAGCGTAGACGTTAGGAATGGGACCTCTCTTGTCTTTTTTTTTTTACACATGGTCTGTCCCTGATCAATTTTGCTCACAAATACAGTCTCTCTCTCTCTCTCTCTCTCTCTCTCTCTCTCTCTCTCTCTCTCTCTCTCTCTCTCTCTCTCTCTCTCTCTCTCTCTCTCTCTCTCTCTCTCTCTCTCTCTCTCTCTCTCTCTCTCTCTCTCTCTCTCTTCTCTCTCTCTCTCTCTCTCTCTCTCTCTCTCTCTCTCTCTCTCTCTCTCTCTCTCTCTCTCTCTCTCTCTCTCTCCCTCTCTCTCTCCTGTCAATGATGTGTCTGAGTCTCTCTCTCTCTCTCTCTCTCTCTCTCTCCTGTCAGTTCCAGCACTGTGAGAACAGCTGATGAATTCCTCTGCTGGCACTCCATCAATATCACCCCTTTTACTATCTCTCACTCTCACACACAAACAAACACACACACGCACACAAACAAACAAACACACATGCCGTTACAAATCTGCAGCAGCCTATAATACCCAGACTTAAAAGCAAAAGCACACACAGACACACACACACACAAACAAACCACGTTGAAATCAGCCAATGAAAATCATTAGACTGTCAGTGGGATATAGATCTGTCCTCGCGAAGGAACCGTAAACCAATCAATGAAGAGTTTGGCTGCTTAATAAACTAAATCTGCCACCAGGTCTGATCAGCCACCGGTTGACCTCAACTCGATCAAAATCCAATTGCGTCACCTGTGTAAGTGTGCGATTGTGTCTGCGTGTGTGTGTATGTGTCGGTCTGTATCTCTGTGTGGGATACAGATAACTAGAGACAGACACAGAGAGAAAGAGCTAAATAGATTAGACAAGGTGGAAGGTAAGACAGGAAATAGAAGCGTCTTAGTTCTTATCTGCTTCCTTGTTCTATGTCTTGGCCTCACACACAATGAAACCCATCTTTTCTAACTGAGCAATTCAATTCAATCCAACCAGGCAGAAACAACCTTTTTATCAACCAATATGAAGGCATTGCATAAGATGACATCCTGATAATGTCTTATGTTACTGTAACTCAGGCAATGTAGAAACTTACCAATTATTGAAGCAACCCAGAAACCATTACCCAAAACAAATGTGAGCCATGCTCCTCCAACTTCCAACACACCATCACTCTTTTTATTATTCTGCATTCTCTCTCTCTCTCTCTCTCTCTCTCTCTCTCTCTCTCTCTCTCTCTCTCTCTCTCTCTCTCTCTCTCTCTCTCTCTCTCTCTCTCTCTCTCTCTCTCTCTCTCTCTCCCTCTCTCTCTCTCTCTCTCCTCTCTCCCTCTCTCCCTCTCTCTCTCCATCATCTCGTCACATCTGAGCACCGCTGGCACCTACGGCTCCTCCCGGCCTGCCGTCAGCCACCCGCGTTACCATGGTTACCAGAAAAAAATAGGAGAGGCCCACCTCCTCCCCTATAGCTTCCCCAGGCGAAGCTGGGAATGGGGGCAGTGATCTCTGGAGCATGGCCACGTGCGTTTGCACACGGATGTGATGCACGTACACGTTCACAGACACATACACACACAAACATGCACACGCACAAACACACACATACACATGCAACCACACACACAGGAATAACAGGATCACATGCAAACGCAAACTCCCATATAAAGGTGCATTAGCTGATATACTGCCTTCACATTTTCTGATTAATTTCCATCCTCCAAAAGGCTGATTCTTAACGTCATGGGACGGGCTTGTTATCCAGCTGTCAGCTGAGCTGTCAGGGCAGCTGTGATGCTGTCATTCAGAGGTGAGATCCCGACCACGTAAATATGAACATATCTATACTTTATCGGTTTTCTGTCACACTTGCACTTTCTCCCGATATTTTCTACAAATGCTAATGTTGAAATCATAGGCTAGCTCTGATCCTAGGAGGAGATGATATTTGAAAGAGACACAATCCTGACATCATTCCCACTACAGTAAATAATTGTATTTTATGCACGTGGGCGTGCGTGTACATTGTGCATGTTGATGTTCACGTGGGCACATAGAAAGCCATTTGTCTCAGAAGCAAAACAACCCAGAGGAAGAGTGACCATAATAACAATGGGATAAATTAAAGGAGGTGTGAGGTGCAATGAAGGAGCTAATTGTGAGTCGGCCGGTCTGCTATCAATCAGCCCCTCATCCGTCTTCATCCATTCTATACTTTCACTCCCTGGTTGGGATTGGATATGATAATTATACGCCAACAAAAAACGGAGGCGTAGGCTTTGTACCAGGGGCCTATTCTCTCGAGGAGACTGCATTTCCAACTGAGTGCCACCAGCCTGTCAGGGTTCCATGAGAATATTGTTAAGAGGGAATGCACAATGATGATATAAGAGAGAGAGAAGAGGGGGAAAGAGAGAGAGAGAGAGAGAGAGAGAGAGAGAGAGAGAGAGAGAGAGAGAGAGAGAGAGAGAGAGAGAGAGAGAGAGAGAGAGAGAGAGAGAGAGAGAGAGAGAGAGAGGAAATTATAGGGAGATGAGAGAGAAACTTAAACAGAGAAAGAGGGAGAGAGAGCAATGAGGTATAGAGAAAAACAAGAGAGAAATTACTGAGAAATGAAAGCACGAGACAGAGATCAATAGAGACATTGTAATTAATACATTGTTAAAGGAGGGATCGCTATAACAGCATGTGAATGGCACCAATGTAGGCTTTAATTAATTAATTTAAGAATGAAAAGAGGAGCAAGAGAACAGATTTGCCCTAAAATTTCAGTTCAGGAGAAAGAAAGAAAAAAAGGAAGAAAGAAAAAGAGACACAGAGATTATTTGTGTGTACAAGCATGGCCAAGGCTTAAATTCAAATGTTTTTGTGTCTTATAGGGAGGTTGGTTTGGCACATGTGTTTTGCATGTGGTGAGGACTGTTTCTAGAGGTGGACATCGATACGTGAAGCTCTTTCAGCATGTTAGAAAACGCACCATTAGTGCATGACTCAGCGCCATTAATCACTCACACAAGGTTAAATCAATAAAACGAAGAAGAAGGAAAAAAGAGGGCAAAATGAATGACTTTCTGCTGTTAGCTCGATCAAAATAGCTTCACAGCAGAGACAAGACGACGGCTGAGACAATGTGGTGTTGGAAGGCCTCAACGCGTCTTAGATAAGCGCTTGCAAGGAGGTGTCAGGAAGTGTACAGAGTAGACAATGTTGCGTTTTCTGCTTTTGACTCATTTTTTAATCGTTACACAAGGCAGTGTTGCTCTTATTCTTCATTTAGCCTTGCCGTGTGCTAAGTGTGATAATCAAGCTTTCATAAAGAGGTTGGAGCCACGATTTAAGCCTTCTTGCACACAAGCCTGCTGCCACTGTGTATACTCAATGTCTTGCAGCTCTTCCCTGAAACACACTCTTACCACACCATTTTGTTTTTTTACAACAGAAACCATAAAGTGTATTCACGATATAAAACAACCCCAAAAAGGGAATTTAACACCTCTTTGCAGTTGTTAACGAAGACAAAT
Organism: Melanogrammus aeglefinus; assembly: GCA_900291075.1. Classification (NCBI taxonomy): domain Eukaryota; kingdom Metazoa; phylum Chordata; class Actinopteri; order Gadiformes; family Gadidae; genus Melanogrammus; species Melanogrammus aeglefinus. The sequence goes on along the minus strand of OLKM01000125.1, from coordinate 349,916 downwards.
CCGCTGTCACAGAAAATTCAGATATTACTTATACCTGCTCTGTCCCCGGTGAAGTGATTTGATTAAAACCTCTTCTTTAAGATTTGTACTAACAATGATCAAAACAAGGTTTGACTCACAGCAGAAATGGACTGGGTTTGTAGAAATAGTCTTTCAGCAGATGAGCTCAAATCTATGTGAATGGGGTGTTTCACTTTCTTTTGCTGCACATTTCTTTTGACCAATCGTGTTTTTTGGGGCGGGGCTCTGTAGATGACTGTTACACCGAGTACAATCTCGGAAACTGTCGGCTATCTGACGATAATTTACCTCTTAGGACCTGAGAATATTACTGGGGTTCCGGTGCAGCTGGGATATACAGGCAAAGATTTCAAATCGCCAGACAATGTTTTCTACGTTTTTTCGTAGCTGTTTCGGCTAATCTCTATAGAACAGATATGAACACAAATAAAAATTTAGAAATTGTGGTCTGATGCATTCCGAGATTGTTCCACCCTCACTCAAACCGTTTACCTGCATGCAACTTATGCTCACTCAAACGTGATTGGTCAACACCTTCTGACTACAAACGGCATACACACGGAAACCAGGGCTTCTGATACGAATATCTTGTCCCGTTGCAATGCCTACAGATTCTGCATTTATATATATATATCTTTTTGTAGAGATCACAGGGGACGGGTCTCCACTGGAAACAATCTAACTGGTGGAACAAACATGACCATTGACTGGAAGATAGCTAGAAAACTTCAAAAGGTTAAATGTCGGTCGATTATGCAGTCATGGCTTCAACTTTTCAAAAACTCTAAGAAGGCTTACTAGGGCAAACTTTGACGTGAAACTGGCGCAGTCTCGCTCCCCCCCACTATTTTAATTAGACCTCCAATATGATCAGTGCAGCACTAGGGTGATAACGCTGTAGAAGAACTAACAGCACCTGTTGGTATAAGCGATGAAGCCACAGTTGTGTGCCTGGATTGTAAGACTTTTTTACAATGCTATCACAACAGTGCTGCACTGTTGGTATTGGAGGTCTAATTAAAATATGTCATCCTAAGCTCACAAAAAAGAGGCATCCACTAGTGGTGTGCCAAAAAATCGATTCAAGTAAGAATGGCGATTCTCATTTACTACGATTCAGAATAGAAATAAAATGGCCAAAATCGATTTAATTTCGTAACTTTCTTTTTTCATAACTTGTTGTTTTTAAAGCTACTGAGACATATACATTAATGTTTTGTGCAACAGTTGTGTCCCACATGATATTTTTGGTACTGCAACATTCCTGTGAAATGAAAATGCATCTTGTTCAACTGTAACATTTTTACTATACAGAAGCACTTTAGATTTGTTCCCACTTATTTTATAGCTAGCTTCTTAGAGTAGCAGTTGTGGTCCACACACAGTGGAAAAGGCACTTTCCTTAGAATTTAAAAGGCAGCATGTTTAACTGCAATATTTTTTTTTAGACTTTTTTTTTGTGTTACTTAAGCAATATGTGATATTGCTTTTATGCAACAGTTGCAAGAATTCCATCTAAGCATGGATAAATGTTTAAAACTTAATACATATGAAAAAGACACTTTAATGTCTCATTTTCATTCTGTCTTGCAAAGCAGACTGGAGCAGATCATGAGGATCCTTTGCACACCTATAGATTGAAGCAGAAATCATTTTGAATCAAATCGTTTTGAATCGAAAATCGATTTTGAATCGAATCGTAGCCCCAAAAATCGGAATCGAATCGAATCGTGAGATAGTAAAAGATTCCCTCCCCTAGCTTCCACGGTGTGATGACTAAAAGGTCCTGTCTGGACACCAACGTCCTGAGACTAAGTGCCTGCAGGGGTTTAAAATAAGCCTGTCCACTTTAGAAGACTGGCCACTTTAGAAATACAATTGTTAAAATCGTGCCTGACACACCATCTTGTCACTCTCAAATGAATTTCTCTACGTATAAGAAACAGCGGGAAAAACACCAACATAGACCAAAACAGAAAGCCTGCATAGCTCCACTCCTGGCTCTTGCAGGTTTCCCAGCGTAGCCGTTGTGTAGTCTCCCCCCAGAGGTTTGGCTACAGCAGGGTTTAACCTCTGGAGCCGCGCTTAGTCCCGATGTCCCCACTCAACCTGCTATCCCCCTCGAGATGCCTGGAGGCCTAACCTAAGTCTGCTCCTGTGTCCTCACTGAAAGGAGCTGTTTGAGTGCAGTCAGGATAGACAGTAACGATGGGTTAATCACCCAGAGTGATAATGTCGTTTAAACATTTATACATTTCTCTAAAGCTTAGTCCTGGGAGAAAAGCTTAAGGTTGATTCCAGAAGTTTCTGTATTACGTTTTTTTGTTAAAGGATATAACATGAAAATTCTGTCAGATCAAATAATTCTAACTTTTAAAAAGAACAATTGGACCATCTGCTTTAATAGTCCACAATTTAGAGACCGAACATTTCATTGTCTGGTAACCAATTATAATATACCGTTGTTTCACTAGTGGGCTGAGTGTGAATATTACCTCGCTGTCAAAGCCAGACGCCAGACAATAATCTATTCCAGGAAGAGAGGTAGACATCCTCTCTACCCTTGTTGCCATCCTTGGATCTCTTAGGTTTGGTTTAAAATAACTTACATCAAATATGAGAAAAATTACAACTGTTTAACCGCCACAGTCGGACGGGATCTCCCATCATGATGAGATGGAAACCCCCCATCGCCTTTCACATCTCTCTCCAGCCTGTACCCCTCATTTCACTTGTTATCTCTCCCTCTCCTTTCACGACCTCTCTCCTCTCCCTCTCCCTATTCCCTTTCTCTCTTGTTAGCTGTGGGTGTTTTGTGTGCGTGCGTGTGTGTTCATTTTTCTCCTGTTTTGTGTTAACACAGAGCATCCATAGCTCCGTGCTTTCCCACACACGCCCTGTCAGCTATAAATAGATGAACCCGGCCCCCCCCCGAAGACGAGGTTGTGAGTGGGAGGAGAAGGAGGAGGAGGAGGAGGAGATATAGGAGGGAGAGAAACGGGGCTCATTAAAATGATGCGTACACCTCCCACACTTTAGCACAGCAACCCGCTAGAACACACTAGTAAGCTAAACAAGGTGTGTGTGCGTGTGTGTGGGGGGGGGGGGTGAAGGAGGGATACATGAAGGGCGAAGGGAGCAAGGCAGGGTAATGGCGCCAAATATGCTGTCGCTTGTTGCTTTCCTCTGGCCAAAAAAAAAAGTGCAGCGAGAGGAGAACAAATAAAGACGACTACCGGGTGAATGTTTTGTCGGTTTTGTCTCCATTGACATGTTGGGCTACAGCCACTGTGCCCAACACTGTGTATTTGTTTTCATGTTTTTGTGTATGTGGGACTTGTGTAGGCGGGAATGTTCGTGAGTGAGTATGTGCATAGGTGTGTGTAAGTGTGTTTGTGTGTGTGTGTTTGTGTGTGAAAATGAAAAACAAACACCAGGTCAGGCATGTCTTTGTTTCTGTGTGTGGCTGCTTGGGAACACATGCATGTGTGTGTGTGTGTGTGTGTGTGTGTGTGTGTGTGTGTGTGTGTGTGTGTGTGTGTGTGTGTGTGTGTGTGTGTGTGTGTGTGTGTGTGTGTGTGTGTGTGTGTGTGTGTGTGTGTGTGTGTGTGTGTGTGTGTGTGTGTGGGTGATGGTCTTTTTGTGTGTATATAGGTGTGCGCACCTGTATGCCCATACGTGCACGCACGCTCGTTCCCCAAACAGTTATTGCTTTTCCGCTCCTCTGGGCGATTTACGAGCACACATGGAAGCCAATCGAGTGAAACATAATGTAAAAAATACGCTGCAGGCCTCAAACAAACGAGCTTGCGGCTGATGCCTCATGTGCCTGTCCCGTGTCAGGGGCTGGAAGTACCGCTGTGGACGCCTGACCTGCCAACCCTCTTAAGTAAAGCTCTGCATCCTGCCTTCATCTACATGAGGCTGAGCGGTGCGTCTGTACTCCTGTGCTCTGCTTTTCCTCACATCTAAAGAGGTTTATTCGGATTGGAAGGTGCGAAGGCTGTGCCCAGCACTTATAAACATGCATATGGCAACCGCTTTAACATGTAATCCGTTAGGACGAACTAGTCACTCATGTTTTAGTCAGTAGCACTTATTTCTTGGTTACTACTGTCTGTTTGATTGGATACTAGTGTTGATACAGCTTGCCATACACATAACACATATTTAACCAGAGGATTAACAGCTATCCTCAACAAGAGTTCTGGTTCTCTGTCATTGAAGAGAATAATTACTTTGGCTATTTATGTACGAAAATCATCAAGACTTAGAGGTTGTTCGAACAGGTAGGTCCGTATTTGACTTATTTTGAACATGAAACACCTGTTGCTGTAAGACCCATTCTCATTTCACTAATGCAGCCGCAGCTTTAATGTTTGGTATATACATTATATATTTTTATTCTACTTCATTTAAGAATGCTCGATCCTGATTGGCTGGGAGGGGTGCATTAATCCGGCGTATTGCCCGCTGAATTGTCGGCTCTACTTGCTGCTGACTGAGCACAGTAGATCAATACGCCGCTTGCATCGTTTTCTATCAAATACATTTCCAACATGAGGTCCATTGTAAAAATAAACCTTGTTTAAAAAAGTTTCTAAAATGTGTCGGAAATCTGTCAAAGGGTCAGTCGATACATAGTTTTGCAAGCGAGATACAATGTAACAACTACGTTATTAAACTAGCGATCAGTTGCAGCCTTGTTTGGTTGCTATAGACACGAATTCAGCCTAATAAGACCTAACGTTATTTACGCCGAGTACAATTCACAGTCGTTGGAAATGGCCGAATTCAAGGTCAATTTCAATCTATTTGGAGAAGGGAAGACATTCAATGACTGGCTAAAGAGCGACGATGAAGACGAAACCAAAAAAACAAAAGACAAGGCCCAGGGTACCCGTTTCCAAAATCTGACAGATGAGGAGCTGCGTACAATTGAAGACGCGGCCCTTGAAGCAAACACCAAAAAGTCAACTGCCTTTGCTATCAAGGTTTTCACCGAGTGGAAGAGCCACCAGAAGGTTAGAGTGACAGTGACAATTGACCCGGACTCCTGCAGTGCCAAAGAACTTAACGAATTGCTAAGACCTTTTTATGCTACAGTTCAAAGCGCAGTAGGCAAGCCATACAGTGTGGCAACAATGACCAGCATCAGAGCCTCACTGAACCGTCATTTCTCGAGGTTCAATTTATATGCGGACAGTGAGTTTACCACCAGCAACAGGGTGTTCAAATCAATGATAAAAACGCATCGAAAGAATGGCCAAGACAAGGCGAAACACCATCCGCACGTTACCGAGGCTGACCTGAAATTGCTGCGGGAATCTACAGCTCTCTCCCCGGACAACCCGTTAGGTCTCGTCTCCAAGGTTTGGTTTGACCTCCAGCTTTGCTTGGCGAGGCGAGGCAGGGAGGGCACTAGGGAGCTGACTGCTTCCTCATTTTCCATAAAAGTGGATGAAGCCGGGGAAGAATATGTCAGTTTGTCGTTCAATCCGGAGACGAAGAACCACAAACAACCAAATAACCAAAATAAAGAAAACCTCCGAGGCGCAATGTATGCGGAGCCAGGCAACCCCAGATGTCCAGTCCTGTGCTTCAAAAAATATCTCGCCAGACGTCCGCCGGGTGTCACCGCCTTCTACCTCCATCCACTGAAGGACCCCCAACCACATCTCTGGTACTCAAAACAGCCGATGGGGAAGAACTACCTGGGGGAAATGCTTCCACGATTGTCGAAAGCAACTGGTCTGGCCACCAGATACACCAACCACAGCCTTAGAAGCACGGCTGTCCGTCGTCTGACTGAGGCCGGGCTGGAGTCCAGACAAATCATGTTGTTACGGGACACAGGTAAGCCTAAGCTTATGAATTCATTGTAATAATAACCTGAAGCCTACTGTAAATATAACGTTTTTTATAAACATTTTTTGCAGGTGTGAATCCAGCCTAAAGAACTACTGGGCGCCATCCAACACGGACAAAAAAGTTTGGAGTCGGGTGTTGTCCGCACCCCAGCAGGCCTCTGCAGCAAGCATGCACTCTCCCCCCAGGCTGCGCAATCCTCTCAGCCTACCTCGTCCGATTCATCTTTCTCTGACATGAATTTCCCTATGCCCATCTCTATGTCTCATTTTACGATCAATGGGAATGTCCAGTTTAATACACATAAATGATCGCAATAGTTTTGTTATAAAATGATCGCATGAATCGCAATAATTTTGCTTATATTTATTGCAAATAAAAATTATTTGGAATAAGGAGTGCATGTTTGATCGATCGTCATTAAAGCTGACTTGATACGAATGTAACAACTACGTCGTTAAACTAGTGATCAGTTGCAACCTTGTGTGGTTGCTATAGAAACGCGTTACCTATAGCTGAGCTAACGGTATTCACCGTAGGTCTAAAGGGAACTACTTTTCGAGGGAGATGAATTTAAACAGCATACATTTAATAAGCATGCAATACGAATAAGAAAAAGGCTAATTATTAAAGTATATGAATTGTTTTATTATGTTGGCCGGCGCGAAGTAGAATAAACGGAATAATCACCTCAAGGCAGGGCAATAAACAGTTTGATATGCCCGGCTCGCGGAAGGTTACCGCCCTCGACTTCGTCTCGGGCGGTAAGCCGTCCACTAGCCGGGCATATCAAACTGTTTATTGCCCGGCCTCTCGGTGATTATTCCTTACATATTATATATTATATCATGTTTCTTCACGTCGCAGTACAGGCTGTTATCAAACGGCCATCTTTATCTCCCTCCCTCTTCTAGCATGCAATGCTCAATGAGGGTGTCACATTACCGTACATGGTTGGCCTATTGGCCCCCTTGGATTGTGCCAAAATAAATGTGATTGCTGTAGCAAGAAAAAATGCATGCTACTTTTATCATTGATATCTGTGTAATGGTCAGTGTCGACTGGTCATTAGGGGTAAGTGGGGCTCGGCCCTACCTAATCTCACATGAAAAAAAGAAAAGAAAATGAAAATGAATAAAAAAAAAATACGGTATATAAAAAATATAATATAATTTGTTTATATATATATATACTGTATATGCATATGGCAAAAAAATGATCTCCCCAGAAAGTAATGTAAAATAATAAGTTTGGCGCTTTTATTTCATTTTTAGTCGACCCAGGCTTGCTTCTTCCGACTGAGTTCGTCTGGAGGGGCAAGAGGGGCTCTAGCCCCACCAGCCCAATGTAATGTATACTGGACTTGAAACATTGAAATGCGCATGCTCAGAGTGTTTCTCTGTTGAAGTGGAAGGAGATTACTTTAGGTGGGGCTAGCCCCACCGGGACCGCCATGGACATACTGTATATGGTTCCACTACAGCGTCATTTCATTTTTCACAGTTCATTGGCTGTAGGGTGAGGCATGGGATGAGTCATGACTCGAGTGACCTCCCACCTCACATGCCACACGCAAGAAGTTCGGTAGCGAAGAAGAGAAGGAGAAGGATAACTTTGCTAACAAACATGCCGGAGGCACACAAACGAAAACAAATCGACAACATGAATGTGGTAGATCATCTATTGGAGCACAGATTTGAGACCCTTAAGGTACGGCCACACCAAACACGTTGCTCCGCGTTGGGGGCGTTGGAAAAAGGCATTTTTGCATAGGGAACCATTGGTATAGGCGCGTTACACGCGTTGAAGCGTTGAAGCGTTGAAGCGTTGAAGCGTTGCGTTGGGGCAGTAGACGCGGCAGTCGCGACGTAATTACGCACGTCCATGACAGCTCGACGTGACCTCCCACCTCACATGCCACACGCAAGAAGTTCGGTAGCGAAGAAGAGAAGGAGAAGGATAACTTTGCTAACAAACATGCCGGAGGCACACAAACGAAAACAAATCGACAACATGAATGTGGTAGATCATCTATTGGAGCACAGATTTGAGACCCTTAAGGTACGGCCACACCAAACACGTTGCTCGCGTTGGGGGCGTTGGAAAAAGGCATTTTTGCATAGGGAACCATTGGTATAGGCGCGTTACACGCGTTGAAGCGTTGAAGCGTTGAAGCGTTGCGTTGGGGCAGTAGACGCGGCAGTCGCACGTAATTACGCACGTCAACGCACCAACGCGCAAAGTTCAAAAAATTGAACTTTCAACGCTCCAACGCGTGACGCTTAGCCGCGATAGCCAATGAGCGTGGAGCTTGACCCGACGTCACTGGCAGAGAGAGCTTGCACAGAAGCATACGGCGCCGACTTCTTTATCGGGGAAATAGTAACATAGTTACGCCATTAAATGTGTTTATGTAATCATTTCTAGCGAGAAATGTGCATTTTACTTTCATAATGTTCGCTCGGTGAATGTGAAGGATGTTTGGTTTGATAGTTATGACGAAGAGGGAACGCTCCATTCACTTGCATGGACAGCGTCTGGTTGCTAAGCAACCTCAACGTCTTGGCGGACTATATCCCTGCTGATCAACACTACGAATGCTGGAAACACAACGGACACACCATGTGTTATTATATACCATGTATACCATGTTATTTAACCCGATTATTGTTATTTATATCTTCCACAACACATACAGTGCAGCGATGGTAGTGACCTTCATGTTTGCGGAGCTTTGGAAAGAGAATGAGCGGGAGAAAGTGGGCGGGCTCATCTAGCTGCGTTGGCGCGGTGGAAGCGTTGAACCATTTTTGTGCACACAATGATCACGCGTCAGGTTAGGGGCGTTGCTCGCGTTTTTCAACGCGAGCAACGCGTTTGGTGTGGCCGTAGCTTAAGTCTGGAGGAAAAATTAGAGGTAAAACACCTTATGTGTTGTGCTCTTCAGTCTATTTATATTTTTCCAGTCTTATGTTCCCACTGCTGGCCTGCGCCTTGTCGTGGTGGCGAGTGGGCAAGTTTAAACCAAGACAGGCCATTCTGAATCTTTTCTTTCACAGCTATTTTTTTTGATTTCTCCTCCAGGACACTGCTTAGGCCTATGGGAGGTGTACTCCATGGTAAAATGATATTGGGTTCTTATAGTGGCTCTTAAAGCTGTTTGCAGTAGTATCATTTTATTCTGAGGTTTTACTTAGTTTAAAGTTTAAAAACTTTTAAAAACTATACTTTCATTATTGCAATGTTTTGATGTCAGCAATAAAAGATTAAAAGCTGCACTAATGTACTTTATTAATTGAATATATATACTGTATATCTGATACATGGAGAACAGTCAGTTAAAAAACAAAAAAAACAGCATAGGCCTCCTGAATAGTGTTAAAGTATTTTTTATTTGGAATGGTTGTGACGGCCCCAGTACCTGCCTGCTGTCCTGGCAGGTCCTTGTGGGTGGAGCTGAGGGCTGAATCGAGAATGGGAAACACCAAGCCAGGGCTGCAAACAGTATGGTGGGACACTGACTAAGTAAGACCAATGAAGGAAGCTCAATCTCTATCTTGAAATACTTTTGCTTTTTTATGAAAATTACCATTTTTATTTGTAATATATTCTCTGTCTCTGTTGTAACTTTTTCCAAAAATGAATTTCAAACAAAATTAAAATGCCCCATAATTTGTTTGGATGGATTTCTGTATGCCAGTAGAAACACTCATAAAAGTGAAGGGGTCTACCATTTTTGTTGAATGATTTCGGAAGTTTAGACGCTGTTTAGCGCATGACTGCCCTTCAGAGGTCAGATGTTGAACTAGATTTTTACATACAGTCCTGTGTTGTGCAGGACAGCTGGGAGCAGGCGGAGACAATGTCTACAAAGATCGCCACGACGAAGTGAAGTAAACGGGTGACGTCACGAACACTGGTTCGTCATTTAAAAGAATAACAAATATTAGCCTAGCCCCACCTGTTTTTTACATGTACATTTACATTTTACATTTAGGGCATTTTAAAAGACGCTTTTATCCAAAGCGTCAGGAGCAGTTAGGGTTAAGTGTCTTGCTCAGGGACACATCAACACTCAGCTAGGAGGAGCTGGGGATCGAACTAGCAACCTTTCAGTTACAAGACAACTGCTCTACCTCCTCCTACCCACACGTAGAAACGCCACTGATAATGGTATAAACTATGTGAGGGGAATATATTTATAACATTTGTTAAATGTTGTCTCCCATTAGTCTTTCTCTCCTCCTTCATTAGGAAGCATTACCTATGGCTGTTTACAGGGCCGCTGCTGGCCGTTTCGGTTCCCTACGCGAGTGGGGGGGGGGGGGGGGGAGCCTCTTTTTATTTATTAGGTAAGAACATCTAATTTGCCGAACTTGAGTAAAAGGTTAAACAATTAAGAAAAAACAACAGTGGGCCTCTTCATAACTAATTTACTTTTACTTTACTTTTTTTTAATTCAATAATGTAATCTTTATTTATTTATTTATTTTTTACAAATCTTAATTTTTGGTTCCCCCCCAGGTACTTGGTACCCTACGCACTCTGTGTACTCTGCGTATAGGGAGCGGCGGGCCTGGCTGTTTGTCTGCCTCGTTTGATGGATATGATTTCACATTGCAAGTGAGACTTGACAACTGCAACAGAAGAGGAGCTTGTGTTATTCTTATCAATCCTCTATGCACTTATTAAAAGAATACGCCTTAGTCAGAGCAAAGAACGCAGCACGATCAATATTTCATAGCAGACAGAGGCACAGATAGATGTGACAATATGATATGAAGACTGTTGACTGAAAGAAGGCTGGGTAGAATGGGTTGGGTGTGGCGATAACACTCAGTGGAGCATGGCAGCTATGATTAGCCTAGCTTGGTTTGTTGTCATGTGTGGAAATTGTATGAAACTGGTAAGATGGGGATTGAAAGAAAGAGGCCCTCTGAAGGGTCCTTGCCTGTGTGTGTGTGTGTGTGTGTGTGTGTGTGTGTGTGTGTGTGTGTGTGTGTGTGTGTGTGTGTGTGTGTGTGTGTGTGTGTGTGTGTGTGTGTGTGTGTGTGTGTGTGTGTGTGTGTGTGTGTGTGTGTATCTGTGTGATTTCATGTTTGTTGGGATTACTGGTGTCAAGCTAAAACCATGTCTGGTGAAATTAAGTGTCAGGCTAGCTGTGACTGGGGAAGACAGCAGCAGCCCAGCAAAATCAGTGCAGCCTTCACATGCACACACAAGCACACACGTACACAGCCACACATGCAGAATTAGATATGCACACACACACACACACACACGGAAACACATGTGTGCATGTCTGTGTTTGTTTAGGCCACATTCTGTGGCAACATTCTTTGGCCCAATACAGTTTCGACGAAGAGTTCACTTCATCTGGTTCAAATGTCAGATTTCTCTCAGATGACTTGGCTTCGCATCATAGGTGAGCAGTGCCGCTGCCGTAGCAGCATTTGAAGTGTGTGTGTGAGCGTGGGGATGTCCTAATGGGACCTGAATCCATGACCTTGATAGACTCCCCCAGCTGAGCTCCATAGAATCAGCTGTGTGTGGAGGACAGGGTTTAGAACACATCCTTCAGTAGACTCACAGACAGAGCATTTTAGGACTGTGATTTTAGCACAACATCAAACTGATGCCCAGTGAGTTACTGGGAAATATCCCAGCACAACACAATTATCATCGAAACAAACGGTGCGATGCCATTCCGCCTTAATTATAGATTGTAATTTTCAAAACAAAGAGGACGCCATAGGGATTATAATCATTGCATAAGTTTACATCTGATAGTGGTTCGTTAAATTTAAATTAAACTTGTAAACAACTTGAAATGTCACAGTGCCTCTAGCAAGCATTGTACAAGCCTTGTCGACTTTCATTAAAGTATTTTCTTTTGTCCTTTCAGGACCTTCTGCGCCTTAATATACCTTGTCGTCCCTCGTACCGAGATGTACTAGATACCACACTAGATACCACACTAGATAACACCCCTTGCCCACTGCATCCGCCCGTTGACGGATCTCATTGACTCTGCATGGGGCGATCCCAAAATGCATTGTGGGTCCATCCGTTCCGTCAGATCCGTTTCTTGCGTTCAGAAGTAGAGGAAATGTTAACTTTTCAGGCTACAGCGGATCTGTCAGTCAATTAGATTGTGGCTCCATCGGCAAATACCACTCCCCCATCCATCAGACACACCTTCCGTCGTCCGTTGACGGACGGATGCAGTGGGCAAGCTGGGTTAGAAACAGATTGGAGGAATTCCAGCTATGCCCTGTGATTGTAAAATAAGTAGTTCTATTGAGTTATATCTGATTGGACAGTAGCTCTTTATTTTTTTGATGCTGCAAAGGATTGTTCCAACAAACGGCCGGCCAGCCTCCTCTCCCCCTGGCTCACCAGCTGGATCCAGGTCTTTTATCGCAGTCAATAAAAGACACAAACACTATCCACCGTAGTTAATGGTCAAACACAACAGAGCCTGGCTTGATGACAGCCTTTGAATATTATGCCGCTTTTCCACTGCAGGGTGCGGTACGGTTCGGTTCGCAAAGGTGCGGTACGGATTGCGTTTCCACCGCCAAAAGTGGGCATTACCCGGACTGAGCCGTACTCGTTTTGCCCTCGTCTTCAGTACTCCTCCGTTGGGGTACTGAGACGCCTGAAAGGGTGCCGGAAAATCGAGCTACACACACCCTCCGTTGATTGGTCGACAGAACTTCCGGGCGACGTGGGGATAAAAACAAACAAACAGTAGCCTTGAGATATTATTCTTTACAATTAACATGTCGCGTAAAACGCTTGCTTAGGCGAACAAGGAGGTGGAGACGTTCCTCTGCATTCTTGGGGAGGAAGACATGAAGATGGAGCTTCATGGAGCAGTAAGGGACGAGGCGTTCAACTTTTCCATTGTTTTTATTGAGCAGGCTACACTGTGTCGCGCTGCTATGATGTCACGATGTTTACGTAGCTGCCGCGGAGATCGACATCCGGCCTACCATAAAGGGTACTGTCGGCGGTGGAAACGCAACCTCGGAACTGAGCTGGGCTATACCGCCCCCTCCCTACCGGACTGAGGCAAACCGAACCGTACCGCACCCTGCAGTGGAAACGCGGCATTAGAAGTACTTTTTTTTTCGCCCGCCAAAGCCCAGAACGTTTATATCTGTCATTCGGTCCCGTGGTCCACGATAGGTATGTTTTGACCTTTTCCTGTTTGGGATGCGGTGCCGTCTGTTTGCAGGTGTGGCAGGGGCCAGCACCATGGGAACAGCCCCGTTGCGAGTGTTCGCCTGGGCCCGAAGAAGCAGGTTAATCTGGAGCAGATGGTCTGGGAGCTACAGGGCGCAGCCACCCGCCAAGACGAGAACTCATTTGCAACAAACACATCCGAGTACAAAAACGGATGTGTGTGTGTGTGCGTTTGTGTTTGTCTGTGTGTGTGCCTGTGTGTGTTTGAGCATTTGTGCGTGTGTATGTGTGTGTGTGCGCATTTGTGAATGTTAGTCTATGTGCATGCCTGTGTGCCGCATTATGCATTCCATGAAGATAAATACTACAAGTACTTGGGTCGACTACAAATCCTGGGGGACATATGCAGCATATGGTTATGTTCACAGAGCACTTCATTGGAAACAATGAGGTGGACTGGAGAGGTCTGTTTGTGTTCCCAATGCCAACCGGCCTTGCCTCCGTGAAGCATGAAGGCTCCCGCTTTCTGCATGACAATTTGCCTTCACGCTACGGATTGGAGAATCTCATCTCCTCCCTCCATGTAATTTCCACGGGGAGTTTTAACACACTGCATTCACATCCTATAACGCTGAAGCCTCTATCTCTCTTCTCGGTCCATGCCCCTCCCTTACTGTGCTATCGCTGCCTCTCTCTGTCCCCTCCTCCCTTTCTTTCTCCCTCTCTCTCTCTCTCTCTCCCCCTCTCTTCCAATTTTATCCTGCCCTCCTCATAACTAATTTCAAATGGAGTGAGAGATTTGAGAGGCCTTTATGATGATTTTCCACGCCGAAATGACATCACACACCCGGCCAGCTTGCCCCCTTCAGACGCGGGAAATGGCCTCGCAAACTCATCAGCCAACTCATCAATGACAGAGTCACACTCACTAAGCCTTGAACCGGACTTGATGGCACATCGCAACAGTCTCTCACACACACACACACACACACACACACACACACACACACACACACACACACACACACACACACACACACACACACACACACACACACACACACACACACACACACACACACACACACACGCTTTGAGACCAATACACACAAACACACACACACACACACCCACACACCAACTGAGTGGACCTTGGTTTGATGCAGTCTACATGATAGCATCGTGTCTAAATGCAAATAACTATTTGAGGTCATCTGTTTTTCAAAGGATATCTGCCCATCATGACCCATCAGATTGGTAGGACCAAAAAGAAGAAGGTTATTCATAAAACATATCATAGCCATCGGTATATGAGCTGCAAATGTAGTAGCATTAGTTGTTTAGCGTGCATTCGTGTGTGTCTGACAACTATGTTTGTGTGTGCATGCATGCCATTAGACTTGTGTCTGTATTCGCCCCTAGGGCAGTGATGCAACCAACGGTAACTATATTTGTTTCCCAGATTTGTCTGTGCTATTAGGCCATGTCTCGAGCCCGTTTGTCTGTGTTCGGCCGTCTGTCGGCGAACTGTGTAATTCTGGACACAATGGGCAACGGAACCACCGGTGTAGAAAGCTGACCTACCCCCAAGCTACTAACACATACAGTCAAGGGTTTTTTCTAGGAGGATGGCAAAAAGTTGTGATGCATTGTGGGTAAATGCTTGTCTGCCATGTCTGGACAAGACTGATAAGGCAGTGGGGGCTGGCACAGGATCAGAATTGGTTCACGCTCCCTCTCTATCCACTTGCCATTTTCCATCTCTCTTTCTCTCACCCTCGCTTATTATCAGGATTCGGCTACCCATTTCTGACACCTCTCTCTCTGTCTGGCCTGCTCCCTGCCTCTGCCCTACAATGGCAGCGGTATCTCTCACACCCATTTAGGTGTTCTATTCCTGATTCCAACCGTTCTCAGACAGGAGCTCTCCTTCTCTGACTTGTCATCCAACCATCTTCCCCACATATCATTAGTGCATGAGGTTTAACTCGCTCTCTCTGCCTTCCCTCTTCTTTCCATCTTTTTCTCTCTCTCCATTCTCCCTATTTCTACCTCCCTCCCCCACTCATTTTCCCTCCTCCCATATTATAATTCAGTCAGCCACACAGACAGACACATTCCTGTAAGATAGGTGAAAAGCGCTCGAGAATAAATGGAAGGAGTGGTTGAAGGACTGGACACGATTAGTTTGAGGAGCACCACTTGTACATTGTTTTGCATTAGATAACTCCCTCTCTCGGTTAAACACATGCTATTACATGGTTAACCTCTCAATGGCAGATATTGGTAACGCCCAGTACCTGCTGATGCAAATCACCACTTATTCAAACTGAATTGAAGGGACGTTTACAAGGGAGCCAGTAGCCCTAGCCTAGAATGAAATGGCGGGGTCAGGTGGATGCTCTACGAGCACACTAGAAAACCTCTTCTTAGTTCCAGTGAATAAGCCCCTTTTGTGGCTGCAGAACCCACAAATGTATTTTGCCAAAAGCAATACATGATATGAAATTTTTGAAAAACGCTTCCCACCAAGCTCAGAATACAGCTGGTATGCTCTGAACTGATGTTCATGCATGTGTTCTTCCTGGGAAAGAATGCGATGACAGCAACTGTGATGGCATCTGATATGAACATATGCTCAAAAATACCTACAACGTCCAAAAGAGAAAGGATGGATATTAATTAGAGATAACTTGCTCTTGTGCCGTGTTACAATATCCATACTATCCGTACTTACTAGCCTAAGTTTGAGTACGTAGGGCGCACCGATTCAGATCGGGCGAAATAATGGCACATTTCCACTAGCACGGCTCGGCTCGATACGGCTCGGCACGGCTCGGCTTGGTTGTGTTTCCATTACAACTGGTGCCTCCTCGACGTGGGCGGGGTCGTCATAACACGGCTGCGCGAAACCGCTGTGACGTCATTTACACGGCGCCGAGCAACGTACAAATCCGGAAGACCAGAACAACAACAACGCGTGGTGCCGTCGAGCTCCCTCTGAATCCATTCTTCGGCAACCAGAGTCAGGAACGTCTGGACCTCCTCCACCGACCAAGGAGTGGATTTTTTCTGAGAACCATCTCGTTCCAAGTCAAAAAGCAGTAAAAAGTGGTGTCTTGTCTCGCGTCTTGTTTTTATTTACATTCTAAGCGGTCGTCGCGCGGTTATGACGCTTCCAGTGACGACACTCATCGGCCAATCAGTGGAAGGCAGTCGGCTGACGTCACGTTTTAGTAACGCTTCGGCTCGCTTGGAACCAGGGCTGAGGTGATACCAAAAATGTACCCGGTTGCAGGTACTGCGTGCTAGTGGAAACACGCAAATAGCGCGCCGAGCCAAGCCGTACCGAGCCGAGCCGTGCTAGTGGAAATGCGCCATAAGTGTACTGAAAGGACCCGGATTGTGTACTCAAAACGGTCAAATCGCGAAGTGTGGAACGATGTACACTTTTCGTACTCAACGGCAGCCATCTTAGCTACATAGTGGAAAAGGGCGGAGCTAGGCTGAGCCAAAGTCGGCGCATTTTCCACATAGCCTTCATGAATAGTCCTTTGTAGTTTTTAGAGCTTTTATAGCTTTTTATAGCTGCTAGGCGTAAAGAGTTCACCGTTCAAACTGGGATGTTTATTGGGGGGGAGGAGCCGCAGCGGCAGACGTGATCGTAATTTCCGGATAATGCACCACAGAGTATTCGATTTGGAACAACACTGACTTCTGAAAATTAGCGCACTTTTGAGTGCGGATAGTGTACTTAGTTTAATTGTACTAATGGAAGTATGGATATCGGAACACGGCATTGGACAAAATTCAGAATGAAGTTGTAAACAGCACAGCACGCCTGCAATATTCAACATCAGATTCTATCCCACTCCATAAAAAGTCTGTAGTATGGACTCACAGCCCATGGTACCACAGCTGCCAGTACTCTGGAACAATTTCGGCAGTCTCTGCAATATGTAGAGGAGAACACAGAGATTCACTCTGACTTGCTTGTATTTGACAATGCTCAAGACAGCAGCGGAAAGGCCCTGTTCCACTGCATCAAAGACGTCTTTATCAGGCTGAACATCCGTATGGATTGCTCGCGGGTTACTGTTTTGGGTAATATGTCTGGACATTTTTCCAGTGTTCAGGCAGACTGAATAAGCTATGCCAGGAGTCTGTTCTTCCAATATGCCACTCAATAGACTTAGCTTTTCAAGAGGATGCCAATGAGTTTTATCCACAATTACTTTATTAAAGGCATAGCTGTAGTATTCTCTGAGTCATCCAAACGCAATGAGCTCTATGTGTAAATGTTTGGCTGCATGAGGTAGTAACCATACGACTCACATGTTCACACAACAAGATTAGTGTACACGATTAGTGCACATGAAAAATAACTATCAAGAAGCATGTAGTCCTTATAAATAAATCATTGTTGTTTAAGCTTGTATTTAGACCCTAATAGATTTAAGAAAACGTTTTGGCTTGGGGGGAGGTGTTTTCACCCTGGCTTGACCAGTGGCAATTTTGCAATACGTCTTTTAATATCGTACCAACATGAACGTGTATGAGCATTAGGATTAGCGATGGTGTACATTAGGGGTGTGAATCTTATACTATCTCAAGATTCGATTCCGATTTTTGGGGCTACGATTCGATTCAAAATCGATTTTCGATTCAAAACGATTTTTGATTCAAAACGATTTGATTCATAATGATTTCTGCTTCAATCTATAGGTGTGCAAAGGATCCTCATGATCTGCTCCAGTCTGCTTTGCAAGACAGAATGATAAATGGAGACATTAAAGTGTCTTTTTCACATGTATTAAGTTTTAAACATTTATCCATGCTTTGATGGAATTGTTGCAACTGTTGCATAAAAGCAATATCAAAAAAGTCTCTATAAAAAAAAATAGCGCAGTTAAACATGCTGCCTTTTAAATTCTAAGGACAGTGCCTTTTCCACTGTGTTGCAGAACGAAAAATATTATGTGGAACAAAACTGTCACACAAAACATTAATATGTCTCAGTAGCTTTAAAAAAGACATGTTTAAAAAAAGAAAGAAATTAAATCGATTTTGGACCATTTTATATCGATTCTGAATCGTAGCAAATGAGAATCGCGATTCTTATATGAATCAATTTTTTGGCACACCCCTAGTGTACATGAAATGCGCCACACTTCGTGATATTGTACTTTAGGTGTCCGAGATCTTCACCCTTTCTAGGAAACAGACTTTAAAATCAACCGCTCCCTAAATTGAGCTCCACAGATCTAGGGCTTTGACTTTTGCTCAAAAATCATATTCTAAGTTTTTGATCATTAAATGCCTTCAGTAAGACCTGGATTGGGCTTTGCGTGATTTGTTTACCGCGTTGCTATGGTAACCAGTATTGCGCGTTCCAACGGTTTATTAGGTTTCTAATAAATCGCTGTCTAATCAATACTTCATTCACTGCCTCTTCCGTGGTCATTACAATATTATGAATAGACTGCGTTGGGTTCTCCGACATCTCTCCCTCTTGGCCTGCCCATAACAGGTTCAAATATTAAGGGCTGCCAGGTGGTGCTGAGAACAGGGTGACAAAAACTCAGTCCCTTATCAGCACACTACAGAGCCAGAAGCAGAACTGCAACGATCATGGCGAGGCCAGTTTTATGAAGCAGTAGACTTGAATACAGAGAAAGTAAAGAGGAGATTCAACCAAGATGTCATGAGAAGAGCATCCCTCAGAGAGAAGGGGGGTCTTAAGGCAGCCAACAAGAAACTAACAGTAAACGTTAATTCCCTTCAATTTCCCTACACAATTCCAAAACTGATCGGAGACGTCTTTGGCGACCTGCCCGGCAAGATTCTGCTCAGTTAAGTCAGAAAATACGTTCCCACAGATATGCCTCTACATGTTGCTAACTGGATGTGTAGTGTCTGTTGCTTCACCTGTCCCGAGTCAGACTGCTTAGACTCTGGGGCTGCGTGAGGCTGCACACATGTGGTGCAGTGGGTAATCAATTCATCAACTGGTTAAACCAGCCATCGCCACACACTCTCTGACATGGTAGCATGGCAAACCTGCAGTGTGTGTAATGTTGCTTGTAACTCTACAATTAACTATGTTTACTCAACATCATCTAAGCCCAGTAAAGCCACCAAGATGGCGTGTGGCAGGGAAAAACTGCTACGATGGGCTAAGCCAGTGATATCCCCATCTTGAGAACACAAGTCAACAACCTCGATATGCACATGCTCTACAAATCCTAAATACAGTATGTCAAATGCAGGAGGCATCCATGGTCTCCTCAACAGCAGATCCTTCATCTGCAGGAACAAACTAACCGTTTACGCCTCGGGGCACCAGGTACCGAGACCTTCACAGCTGTTACGTCAAATCAGCAGCTGCTGAGAAACGGGATGGGGGACAGAATGCTCAAGCATCCCGATGGGATGGTCTGATACCTCTCGTCACGTGATCCCCGTTCCTCGCTCCTAGTCATCGCCGCTCCCGCACTGCGATGACATAGCGAGGTCTTGCGGCGGCGGCGAGCCCTAATTAAACAGAGCTGGGCTGACTATCCGATGTTCCGCTGCTGCTCCAATACAATTCGACTTCTCCTTTAATTGCTTTTCTGCCCCCCTATTCCCAGCTCACGGCCCGGCATCCCCCAACCATTAGCAATTTTTTCAATTCCATAAGGGGGGAAATTGCTCGATACAAACATGCAAATATCAGAGAGGGGAGGTTAGTGTGCTTCTATGTTTTCAGTGCTTGGGTATATTCGGGCATGCTCACCTAGCTAGCGGTGTGCACCACAAACCACACATACACACACAACCAAACCCACCCACAGGTCAGAAGAATATTGTGTTAGGCCTCAGTTTCCACTGAGGGCAGTTCTTATATAAACAAGCAGCACAACCTCAAACGGGTAGGTGAGCTGCTGTGGGTGAGGTAATTTACAGCAATGCCATGAGGGATACAGTATCTTGACTACCCCAGGCTTCGATAGAATAATAGATTATCTTCCTGGCTTTCTTCCCTGAACACTTACATCCACCAAGGTTGTGTGAGTTCTCAAAAAGCTTCAACCCAACCACTACAGCGAAGCTGTCCACTAGCATTTATTCACTTTCAGGCCGACTGCAATGAGGATTGAACGTTATCAGTAAATGACATGTTCATGCTACGCTGAATGCCGTTTCAGAAACATGCTTCTTTTTTTCAAGCATGCAATGTGTCGTCATCAACATTTACTAGCTACTTCAGCGAGACCTGCGGTTAGCTGAACTGTGAGCACTGATAAACTTAAGCGTCTTACCATCAACATCTCCATTTAACACTGACTGTAACCATAAAGAGTACAACACAGATAACACAAGGTCCTCATAAAGAGAACAGCAGTCTGCAAAGCTGATGACTTGTGGTAGGTCGGGACTGGGTTAACCTAGCGATTCTTAGTACTTTGCACTTGGTCCAATTAACATCCTTACTGTATTGACGGAGATATATTTTTTCACTTTCTTACGACAGATTTACTTTATTATTGTAAGTCGCTTTATATAAAAGTGTCTACTAAATGCCCTCAATGTAAATGTAGGTGTGGTGGGAATTTGGATCACGCCAATCATTTCTCACTAAACTGTTTAAGAATAAAGAGTATTCCTAACGTATAACCATGAGGCTCATTTAAGAAACTAACATATAATAATATACAAGAAAACATACAATAATTCAGAATTCTCAAATGGGAGTTCGCCCTGCGTCCGAAAGGGGAAGTCAAACGCCCCCCCCCCCCCCCCCTTTTTCAGGCTTTGCGCCGCTGTGTGCAGGATGGACTCACGCAGTCGCAGACAGGTGTACAGGGAGCGCTTGGTTTGCTTTGCAGCGGAGATAGAGCGTATACTGCATGGGCGGGGCTCGTTTCTTTTTTGGTTCTTTTTTTGCGGATGCATTATTTAAAGAAAATATCGCGAAAATATCGCGAGACCACTACGTGTCATCGTGGGACGCCAATATCGTCATCGCGATAAAAATTCGATATATTGTGCAGCCCTAGTGCCAGTACAAGGAAATAAACAAACATGTCAGATTATTTCCATGCGTCCGACCTTCAAGCTGCTCTGGCCGCTCTAACAAGCGTACAGGAGGCTTTCCGCGTAATGTACAGGATATGTACGGATAGTATCAGTGAAGTGAAATTTCGTCTGACCAGACGAAATTTTTCTTGTTACCGGCGGTAGCCATGTTTTGTTTTTCGTGGCGTAGGTAAGAGAAGAAGTAAGATTCTACGCATGCGATCAGACATGGCGGTGTTGTGTGATAGTGTATCACAGCACCACCTAGCCGCCTGGCATGCATACCCAATCGAATTCCACACACTTTTGCGTCACCGTATGCACGCAGATTTCCTCCCGAAAACGCTTGTCTAAACGCGGAATAAAAAGTGAAGACGCGACGCCACTTTGGCGTCTTCTGTTCAGACCGTCATCGTGTAAACGTAGCCTTAATCTGTTGGCATTGATTAGTCAATGCCCATCAGGTGTGCAGCCTCACCAAGCCCCAGAGTCCAATCAGTTAAATGCGGGCCAGGTGAGGCTGCCCTGCACACACTCCACAGCAGCATATTTGGGTATTCATGTGGCAGTTCTGGTGAAATAATTGACCCTGAACTCCAGGCAGAGAAGCACTCAATGAGCTCCCAGAAGGGCTGGCAGCTTATTGAGTGCGCAAAGATGAGACATTTTACTCTGAGCAATCCATCAAGTAATTATTTTCACAAATGACAATGGGAAACAGAATTATTCAGCCCAAAAAAAGCAGCTGTCATGCTATCGCTATACAGAGCTAACCTCAAATCTTGGCGACAGTGTGATATCAAACAGTGTTGCACACCTCAGGGATAGTGAGGCTAAATATGGAGCATGGAGATATTTTAGGAAACTCACAGATTGGTACATCCATTTATAGGAGCACATGCAACATTTTAGACCCCATTATCCATAGTGTCATACAATGAGTGGTGCATAGGTGTTCCCGGTGGGACTCAAACCCCTAACCCTGGCAGTGTTAGAGCAAATCTCAACATAAAGATGGTAGAGGAGGGAGCAGGCGGGGTCTTACACCAGTGTAACAGAGGGTCTAGTATCATTACATAAGGTTGTTGGCAGGTCTAGAGGCAACGCTTAGGAGCCAACAGTCCTGCTGAGCCCTGGGCACAGCTTCTGTATACTGAACACCCTTCCCTCCACTTCACCTCATACTCTCTCTCTCTCTCTCTCTCTCTCTCTCTCTCTCTCTCTCTCTCTCTCTCTCTCTCTCTCTCTCTCTCTCTCTCCTCTCTCTCTCTCTCTCTCTCTCTCTCTCTCTCTCTCTCTCTCTCTCTCTCTCTCTCTCTCTCCCCCTATGTTTCTCTCTCTGTATCCCCCTATGTTTCTCTCGCCATCCGTTTGTCCATCCGTTTGTCTATCCGTTTGTCTATCCGTTTGTTCATCCTCTCTCAACCCCATCTTTTTTGACCATCTATCTCTGTATCCAGCTTTGTCTCTCTGTCCCTTTCTGCATCTCTTCATCCTCCTCTCTCCCTCCCTCCCTTTTATTTTCTTCCCATACCCCCTCCATTCCCAATGTCTTTTGTTGGACAGGATTCCTGCATGTGCCAAATATACACTGATAATAACTTCTTGGTTGGAGCTCTGATTGATTGAATTTGCCATTCGTCTCTCTGTAATCTTCTCTCTTTCTATTCTTAACTCCGGCCTGTCTCTCCTCCCTATGAACCGTCTCCCTCTCTCCCTCCCTTTCTCCGCTGGTCAATAGAGAGCCGTGGTTCTGTCACTGTCCACTGCAGTGATGGGAGCGGACTGAGAGGCAGACCCAAGTGAGGTGGTTGTGACTCCTGGTGTGTCACCACAGAGGGTGTAATCCGCTTGATGTTCTGCCCACTGTTGCTGCCCACACTGGTGGTCAATGAGGCATTGTTAGGGAACAGCCATACTTTAACATACATGTGCCTTCAATTTAAATGTAGATGTATTCCCACCAGGACAAACACACCTCCCCTAACCCAACTCCCCCCCCCACTGCAAAGGTTTTCCAATAGACAATGAAGATAAGGGACGAAGAAAAAATAGAATTTTCCAGATGGATTGTCTCCTCGCCACTGACCCAGGGAATGGTTTTCCGAATCAGCCGCCACCTTATCCGCCCTCTGGCGTCCATCTTGCCAGCCATCTAACGCCCGTCATAGCATGAAAATTGAAAAGCCCTCAGCTGTATCCCCTCTGAGAAAGTGGAGTGGATTGGGCTGTAAGTAAGTAAGTCAATAAATAAAGAAAGAAGGAAATAAATAAATAAAAACAGAGTCCACAAGTATAGTCCACAATATGGAGGCTTCATGAAGGCGGGGGTTTAGGCGTTGCATTCTTCAAAGAGCTAGGGGTTTATTGAACTGATCATGTAATGCAGTCAATGAATTCAAGGTGTGTGGGTATTCCCTTCAGCCCACTGTTACTTAGTAGAGCACACA
This sequence comes from Melanogrammus aeglefinus, assembly GCA_900291075.1. Taxonomy (NCBI): domain Eukaryota; kingdom Metazoa; phylum Chordata; class Actinopteri; order Gadiformes; family Gadidae; genus Melanogrammus; species Melanogrammus aeglefinus. Next base: position 326,325 of record OLKM01000125.1, on the reverse strand, counting down.
CTGTGGTCGTGGTGGTTGGGGTGTACTAAAAATGCGGGGGTTTTCCTGGTTGGTTCCCCGGAGGACAAAGTCTACACCGCATGTCAAAGTTGGTTGGAGACCCAGCTGTAGCCATGCATGCTAATCACTACTACGGCTGCTAATTATGGGGACACATTAATAACAGTGGCATCAGTAGAGTGCTTAACGTGGCTGGTGTGATGCATGCCACTCATAAAGTATTGAAGTGAACATGAGAATGGCTTTGCAGCACTTAGACAGCTGCATAAAAAAAACTACAAGGCCACTGTTATACCGCTGATTTCATCCATCCCTCGAAGCATTTTTAACATCTCTTCTGTGTGAGGAAGACAGCCCTCGCTCAGCAGTCAGCACTGCTGGCAGCGCGGGGGGGGGGGGGGGTGAGAGAACAGCGTTTGTGGGCTGGCATGATTACAGGTGTGGAGGGAATGGAAGGGAAGATGACGGGAGTGATACGCTTCCAGCAGGGTGGGGAAGGCGCGGGGGGGGGGGGGGGGAGGTGTGGCGCGGTAAAGACACTGATATGGTCACAGCTTTTCACGGAGACTGAGAGATGGAGCGACACCGGTGGAGTGGGAAGGAGAGCGGACAGAAATAGCTCTGTGCGGCCATGGTGCTCACCTTCATTCTCTGTGTGCCAATATCCAATTTGGTAACCCCTCCCCTCCACACACACACACACACACACACACACACACACACACACACACACACACACACACACACACACACACACACACACACACACACACACACACACACACACACAGAATATAATCTAACCAGAACCCCACCACTCTCTGCTCTATGTGCCTGAGTTGCAGTTCTCTGCACATTCTCTGCAAACAGGCTCTCTACCCAGAGCAGCACATTCTTTACCTGGTTATAAGCATGTATTTGAAAACAACTCCCAGTGAAACACTGCACTGAGAGCAGAGCATAGGAGAGCAGCAAGCGGGGGGAGATCTCCCGGAGGGCTGTCTGAAGGTGCTGCCTGGAGGTTTACAGCAATGCATCCCATTAAAAACAGAGAGAAAGAGAGAGAGAGAGAGAGAGAGAGAGAGAGAGAGAGAGAGAGAGAGAGAGAGAGAGAGAAATAGGTGAACATATGACAAGAAATTGAAAGACAGAGTGACTGAAAGGAGGGGGGAGAGGAGGCGGACAGCATGAGATGGCGGGGAGGGCAATGCGGTGACAGGGATGCCATCTTCCAGGCGTGAGAGCTTTAATCTGTCTGAGAGCCCACCGTGGCCCAAGAGAGCCCACTGTTTAACACCAGCTATTAAAGTCTAGCAAGACTCAATGCTTAGGCGCAGACCAATGTGTGTGTGTGTGTGTGTGTGTGTGTGTGTGTGTGTGTGTGTGTGTGTGTGTGTGTGTGTGTGTGTGTGTGTGTGTGTGTGTGTGTGTGTGTGTGTGTGTGTGTGTGTGTGTGTGTGTGTGTGTGTTTGTGTATGCGTACGTGTGTCTCTGGTACGTTTAGAAGGGAAAGGAGAAGGCAGAGGACATAGAGCAAGGCATTCAGTTGTCCTGATGTAACTGATGTATTCACTTCCCACTGTTGACGGCCTAAGAGAGACAATTATCTCTGAATCAAATTCACTGAGGGAGATGCACCATGCCGGCCAAGAGCCAGGGCAATTGGGGAATACGAAGGGGGAGAGAGAGCTAGAGATACAAAGGGGAGGTGGATGAGATACGGAAAGGGAGAGAGAAAGAGATATCTGGTGCAGTGCAAGCTAATGAGGTTTTTCAGCCTGAAAAGAGTGATTTACTTCGAGCACCACCTAACCCTCACAGAAAAAATGCTGGCCCCAGGAACAGCACTTCCAAAAAGAAATCCTGTTTGGGGATACAAACAGGATTTAGATGAGATTTTGTTTTACCAACAATTGCACAGCAGCCTCCCAAAGAAGAAAGACATACCGCCGGACTGAATATGTAATATGAAAATTAACCTGGTTCCCCCATGCTATGGCTATGGCTACGTGAGTGACAATGCTAACAGCCAATGAGAATCATGTGTTGAGTCTCAATGAATGCTGCCTGTCTTGACTTGCTCTATCTCTCAGACGTGCAGGACAAATCGCATGGTTTGAAAGTGAGCGGAAGGTAAGGTAAGGTAACTTTATTTGTACCCGAAGGTAGATTTGGTTGCAGGTACAAAGAAAGAAGAAAGAATTGGCTGGTTACACACACACACGCAGACAACATTAACATCATCGACCAACATAGACATAAAAGTGACAACAGTGCTCCAGACATAGGAATATGGATAGGAAGCATACAAAAGGGTATTACTATCAAAAGATAAATAAATACTAAATGCAAGCCATCATGGCAGATACAAAAAAAACAGGTCAGAATAAATAAATAAATACAATCCATAGGTTAATAAGTTAGTGAGATGGGCTTAATTACTTATTGACTATTTAACGTTTTGACAGCTGAGGGAACAAAACTAACTCTGTATCTCTTTGTTTTGCAGGCAGGCATTTTGTACACTACGGCCTGGATGGGAGAGAAGTTGAAAATTCACCATATAGTGGGTGGGATCCATCTTCTAAAGATAGACACCAGCTAGTCTCTGTAGCTGCCTTGTATGCAGGGATTCTGGGTTCAGCTGTGGCTCTCCAATCAGCCTACTAGCCCACCTCACGATTTGGTTCAGGGAATTCTTATTTTTTAGGGATAGGTTACTAAACCAAGACACCAGGCTAAAGGATATAACAGATTCAATGAAAGCAGCGGTAGAAACATGGTTAGCATTTTTACTGTCAATGTGAAACGATGAGAGTTTCCTCAGACAATATAAACGCTGGTTCCCCTTTTTGTACATAGCTTCGCAGTTTGTCTCAAAGTTTAGCTTATTGTCGATGATGGTCCCAAGGTATTTATAGTTGTCCACACACTCAACAGTCTGACCCTTTATGCTGGTGAGTTCCTTAGCACTGGGGAGTTTCCGGAAATCTATGTGCATGTCTTTAGTTTTTGAAATGTTCATGTGTAAAAAGGACGTATCGAAGAGACTGAGACTTGATAAATACTTCCTGAATCGTGAAAAAAAATACTTTCAGGTTTCAAACCGCTGCGAGCCAGGGGCTCAAGTATTGATCACCAATAAAACGCTAGTAGATTTGGATGAAGAACTGAGCAGCCACCAAGGATGGATCATTAAGCTATTGGCTAAAAGTCCAATGCCAGTGTGCGAGTGTGTGTTTTGTGTGTGTTTTTCCCCCACGGCAGAAGGCTGTGCACAACCCTGCAGCCGGCTGAGTTCGCTGCCTAAACAACATGAGTATAATTAGCTCAAAAGCCAGAATTATAATTAGTCACCAACATTCTGTGGTGTGGCCAAGTCGTTGATGCCTTCCCCTCGGCCCATGATAATGCAGGCACCGGAGGGGAGGAAGCAGCCTAAAGTATGGTGTTCTCTTTCTGTTGGTAAGAGCTAAGGTCAGGTGTTCGTAGTCTGCTCTTAGAAGGATCCAAAATACATCAAATGAAAAGCAGTAAACATTTCTGATCAATCAATGTGATGACGTTTAGATGAAGCGGGAGCGGTGTCTTCGAGGAGAGCGCAACGGGGGTATAGAGAGAAGAGCTAGAGCGACGGAGCCAGAAACTGAATGAGGAAAAACAGGCAGAGAGAGAGCAAGGGCGAGAGAGCGAGAGGGAGAGAGAACGAGAAAGAGCCAACGTTGTTCCGCTGCTCTCTTTCTCAGATCAAAGTGTTTAGTTAAAAGACTGCCTGTCAGGACGCATTGTATTCTTCTTCCCTTACAACACTCAGAATAGTAAAAATACCTCTCTCTCTCGCTCTGTGGTTCAGCCTACTGCATAAGCCTAATGCGCTGCATGGAGGAACCCCCCCCAAACACAAGAATAAAACCATCAGAAACACACAGTCACAAAAATTGGTTCATATTTGTCTCTTGGAGACGATGATGCGCCACTAGATGCCAATAATAGGTTAATTTTGACTATACCGTTAATTTCCCACGGAAAATACGATTAGACAAAAAACCTTTCAGTCAATTGGTTTTTAATTGAATTTGCAAACAGTGCATTATGGGGATCCATTGTCATTAGGGTGCAGTGTTAAGAGTGTCACAGAAAGGTGATTATTGCACACAGGCGGAGAATGCAAAACACTTATATCAAGCACTGCTCACTAATTGTATGCAAGTGATGTGCACAGCAGCGCCCAACCATTCTCTGAGGTTTTTAAGCACGACTAAATCCTATTAAATTACTTAGCAGTATTATTGGTGTTAGTTTACCAACCAAAAACACTCTTTCAGACCAGTTTTATAGTACAACAGGAGCTCATTCTGAAGCAGGAGTGGAACCCATCCCAGGACAGACACCGGCAGTGTGGCAGCATGGAGTGTTGAACTGGGTCAACCCGTACAGCATGACACACACACACAGCAGTCAACTGGCTGCATTTAGAGAATGAGTTTTTAAATAGTTTGAAGGGTGGACAAGGTTGTGTGGTGACAGAGTGTTCCCTGAGAGGTTTCACAGCCACTCAGTGCAGCCTGATGCAACGCCTACTGATGTCCACTACAGTCCTACAGTATCTCTGTATGGGGGCAGGATAGCCTGGTGGCTAGGGTGTTTGGCACCCATCCATCGTGGTTCATTCCTCAAATGTTACAGCTGACTACCAGGTATCCTAGTTAATGATATGTATGTGATGTCAATGTTAGTCTCTTTGGATAAGATTGTTCATCAAATGTCAAATGTAAAAGTTTAAAGGCCATGGTACTCAGTAGTAATTATTACATCCTTATCATACATGAGTAATGGCCAATCCCAAGGGAATATTATCTGCCTCAAGGCCAGGGTCTCAAAGTCAGGATCTGAAGGCTAGGGTCTCAAACCCAGGTAATGGTTTAAAAAATGTCCTCACACACTGCGAGACTGAATTGGGTTGGGAGCAGTAGCTGTCCATGGTGCTGATTTGAAGCTTGTTCAGCGGGTCCAGCTGGACAAAGAAGGAGCACATGCTGGAGGTGGCCATTGTCGCCCACAATAGAGATGGTGAGTAGGCAAAGCTTGATTGACGAGGCCGGGTTTCCATGTAAACCTGGCTATAGTCCTTTCTTTAGACACGATGCATGCAGGTGGAGCATGGAGGCGAACTATTTCAACATATGGCCTTTCATGGCCTCTCGCTGTCGCATCTCCCTTGCTCATTTGTACATTTTTGAGTGTCGCTCCGAATATCATTTTTTATGTAAGCCTTTGTGGAGCTCGCCAAAACATTGAATATTACGAGGATTAACAGAATACAGTAATATTCATACTTATGTTATAACACATTGCCACGTTAAATAAACTGAATTTAAGGTATTTAGAGAATGAAAGACTTCAGCTATCCCTTCAAGAATGCAATCGCGTTGCAATAAAACAGTTTCTCCAGCTCAGACAAAATACCAACAGCTTCTCAGAGCCAATCAAGGAGTCTGCAATTTCCCCCACACGCAGGTTGTTCCCGCCTATATTAACCCTTTTTTTTTTAACCCTTTTTACCGTTGACACTCTACGCGTCCCAAGGTCAGATGTTGTGTTCTCGAGCAACAAGTCTAAAACACACAACAAATCAGCCATTCCTTAATATATTCTTTCTTTTTGGACTGCAAATAATTGCTGGCGTGTCATGTTATGTGGTGTATCAACGTTGAAATGATTTTGACTTAGAGGCAAGTCCCCTCCACAGCAACTCATCTCTAGGTTGGGCACCCCATAGGGAAACATTGTGGGTCCTGCATGGTGTCTCAACCCGTCTCCAGTAAACGCACCTTCACTGGTTTTATTAGAGACTCTTTTGACGAGAATTGATCAGATGATGGAGAGAGAGAAAAGAGTGAGACGGCAGCAGATGATGAAGAGAGCGAATAGAGTAAGACAGCAGTAGATGATGGAGAAGGAGACAGAGAGCAGCAGCAGATTATGGAGAGATAGAAGAAGGAGACAGCAGCAGTTATTGAAGAGAGGAGAGAGACAGCAGCAGACGATGGAGGGAGAAGGTGAGGGACAGCAGCGCAGAGAGGAAAGATAGCAGATGATTGAGAGAAAGAGGAGACAGAGAAAGCAGCAAGTGATGGGGAGGGGAATAGTGCAACAGTACATTGTATGAAATATATCAAAAAAGTATATCTGTGAGTATATCTGGGTACACATTTCAATTTTTCAACGACTTCGACATACACTTTGAGTGTAAATAAGGTGCAAGAGTGCATCTAAGGAAACAAAATATAGGTTGTTTATCAAAAAACAATTCCGGGAGTTAATATACCCCCGGGGCCACCTACCCCAAACGTCTGGGCTAAGCCCCTGTCCCGCTTCCATTTACCAAACAGCCGTTGGCACCTCATGTGTCAGCGGTGGGGTGATCAATTAGAATCCTATTGATTATTGGACTTCTCTTTATGACTCTTTTCTGACATGTCGCTACATTAGAAAGTAATGACACAGGCCTACGCACGTAGGAAGCAAAGAAACACACCATACGCATACTAGTGACAACCCTGGACAGTGCCTCTTGACACATACACATAGACAATGTATATGTCGTGGAAATATCAATCATAACTATAAATATACAATCACATACAAATTATATTATATAATTATATAATTTATATAATTATGACATTAGAAGGAACTGTATACATTCTCCCTGTAACTTAAAACAAATCCCTTCCTCTCTTAAACTGAGAGAGGTTAAGTTAATTCGTATTCAAGTTCCCACTGGAGCCAGTAAGTCTGGTTTTGTGACCAGGCCAATCGACTGACTTCTTTGTTGTGTAAACTCGTTTAGAGCCAAACCTGCAGACATGTCCAATACCCACCCATTGTATTACAAATTTACTTGGCCTAAGGTCACTCCCACTCCCTTCCCACAATGTTAATGTTCCCTATAAGAATCTTGTGAATCTATTGCCTCGGCGAATGTGTTCTCGGTAGACTTTGCTGCCAGTACTTTTCCCATGATCATGCCTTAAGATTAAATCAAATATTTCGCTGTCCGACGTGTCCGTGAGAGAACTTTCTCTTCATCACACATGTAAGCGCAGAAGTAAACACACACACACACACACAAACACACACATATATAAGAACACTGGCATGTGCCCCACACACACACGCACACAGACGGCCATGCACACATATACTGTATGCATACACTGGCATGTGACCCACACACACACACACAATTATAGATGTGGCCCACACAGAAGGTAGCACTTAGTTTAATTGATTGGAGTGATTCAATCAGATAGCAGTATGCATTCATCTAAAGCCCTTCCTCCTCCTTCTCTCCTTACATGGAGTGATCAACAACAACCTGGAGCAACCAAACATGTTGTCCCATGGGCAAAGCCAAGCATGAAATAGGTGGATGCTCATTGGCCAAAACATACAGCCACACTGCTTTTGCACATGCAGTTATGCACATATCGGTGTGCCAGACACATGAAACATTGTTTTTTGGCACATGGAGTTTGCTAGCCATGTCGCAAACAAATGCTTCTGCTAAAATAATGTTCCCCACCTGTTAATGTGCATATGAAGAGCAATTGTGTCTGTATTTCAAATTTTGGAATAATTTAATAGCCTTTAATTACAGGAATGGAACGCTCCCTGGCAGAGCTCAAGGTCGACTTTCACTGTGAGGGTCACTACATTTACGATTGCCTATGGAAGGTGGAAGGTGTGTGTGTGTTTGTGTAGGTGTGTAGGTGTGTGTAGGTGTGTGTGTGTGTGTGTGTGTGTGTGTGTGTGTGTGTGTGTGTGTGTGTGTGTGTGTGTGTGTGTGTGTGTGTGTGTGTGTGTGTGTGTGTGTGTGTGTGTGTGTGTGTGTGTGTGTGTGTGTGTGTGTGTGTGTGTCTGGGTATATTAATGTGTATGTTATGGAGGGCTAAAAGTGTCACGGCTACGCCTCATTGAAGACATGTATTGATTTAAATTCACATAGTCGTTAACTTTTTCAAATTGTGTAAACATATGTTTACCATTTGAAAGAATTCAAATGGGATCAAACAATTTCTCTCTCTATATATTACAAATATAATCATTCTACGTTCTCCTCTGAGTGCTGTGGAGCCATTCCAATCGACAGAGGCAGAAAAGTCTATGTGAGCCGGAAGAAAAAGAAAATGAGCACATAATTGTCATCTTACGTCCTCCGTCTGTCTCATTACAGAGATAATGTCCTGCCTAATTGAGATTTCATAAAGACAGTATTCGTAGATTAGGCAAGAGAGCTGAACATGAAAGCTTTGGAAACACTTCACAAGGCAGAAAGTTCAACAAAGAGGACAGGAGGGTCTTGTGTCTTTCCCCCCAGCCGGAGAAAAGGAAAACAAAAGGTGGTGAAGGAAGAGACAGGCCCCCCAAAGGCACGTGCACGGAGACTAGGATGTCAGTTTCCCTCAGACCTCGTTCAGCATGTGTCCTTTGGTGGTTTGCATGGACAAGAGAGAGCTTTAGGTACAAGAGTGTGAGGAAAGAAGCTCATGTATAATGCAAACACTAGTGTTAAACCCCCCCCACACATACAATGTGTGACCATGCCTTGTCTTATGAAGACACAGACACAATCTTGTGTCTGTGTGTGTGAAACCATGAAATGGAAAATGAAATGCATTAGTACAAAATAATTCTTGTGCTTGAACAATGTGATTTAACTTAGCAGAAATGGAAGATTATTAGCTGCATCCCTGCTGTAGGTTAACCAAGAGCCTACGGCTGCTAGATTATGGGAAAAATCATAATCACGATTATTTTGGTAAATATTGAAATCACGATTATTCAAACGATTATTTTGGAGTTTGAAAACATGTTGTATTTATTCACCATGTCTCTGCCAAAAAAACTTTGTAACTGAGAACTTTAGAATTTTTCGCCTTAAAATAAATACACAAAATGGTCAAAAAAAAATGTTCCAATTTAAAATGATATACAGATATGTGTCCAGCTGTTCTACCCTTTCTATAAATCATTAAAAAAAAAAAATAATGAAAAAAAAAAGTTTATTCTCTTTTTGAAAAACTTGATTACCGTATCTTAATTTTGTGATCGTTTGATGCTAAAATCGAAATCGCGATCAAAATTCAATTAATCGCCCAGCACTACAAGAGACCATCCTGATCACATGACCTCACGTTCTGTTTGGCTGTACGAAGCAGTCTGGACCTCCAGCCATCCACCTCAATTTGCTGAAACTACAATTTAATCTGGACCAATCAAGAGACGCTCTGGTGAACAGCACACCGCCATGGCGCCGGATGATGAGTTACCCTGATTGGCTGAAGGAGTTTGTCTCCAAGGCAAGTTCTCCCGCCAGTTTAAATGGATGTGGGCGGCTAGGGGTCGAGGCGTTCCATGAATCGCAACAGAACATGAAGTCACATGATCAGGCTAGACTGCAAGTACCCGACCAACGTATTGCTACGCAACAACTCATTCCTTCATGGATGAGTGGGCTGGTCCTGATTAAAGTAGGTTACATTTACATGGGCGCCACGATTCCCCGACATGCCGAAGTGAACATGACAATGAGCAGCACTGTCTTTCAGCCCTGCAGGTAATTAGAACCATCTTTATCATGGATCAGAAGGTGTTGAGGGAATAAGGTACCGGTTCTGTGGGACCAAGAGGAATCCCAGAGCTGAAAAAATCCGTCCAGTCTGCAAACTGGACTTTCCTTATTTTCAGCTTGACCAATTTTCAATTGATTAGAATTGAATTACGCAGACACTTTATTATTCTGAATTATTTTCCAGTTACTGTAACTCATACTCTTATAGTTCTTATTTCTTGGTGTCTGTTAAATGTAGTGGAAAAAATATTCTTACGTGGTCTAATCTAATCCAAAAACAGTATAACATGAGAATTCTAACAGAATTTGACTTACTAGTTGTTCAGTAAGGCAAAATGTAGCTTTACTTAATAAGTCTCAAATTAAAAACACTGATATAACTATCAGTGTCTTCTTGAATTCAGATCAGGGACACCAAAATACTCACAATACCTTGTTGCTATGGATTCAGAACAAACGTGCATTCAGGTGGACCATATAGAAAAACGAAATTGTGTACACTGATATATTTAATTCCCCGTGCCTCTCAATTCCTGTGGCTATGCATTTTGAATACAATGCTTATTCACTCAGAAAACACTTGGATAATGTAGAGGAGAGAATCAACAAGGCAGGTGTGTGTGCGCAATGCGTGTGCCTTCATGTGATACCACATTAACATATTTTCTCTAGTATATTATTGGATGTTTATTTAACAAAATATTTATCATTCGGTTGCTTGTGATTTCATCAGTGCAATCAAACGTGCACTAGGACCAAGTGAACGACACTGTATAACGAGCTGGAGATCAGTTAGAATGCTCCCATACAAAGTGTGACAACGAGAATAGACCGCCTGATTGAAAAGACGTGGGGGTAGATTACATTCACATAGATTAGATTGAACGAGAAAAGAGAGCCAAAAGATTCTCAGTAGTCATCAGTAGTGAAAGATGTCTTCCCCGTTAATATTGTTTCCCCTAGCTGTAGGGACCCTGGGACTTGGGCTCGAGCTATGTGCAGAGCTCACCCTCCATCTGATTCGCCTCAATCAGTTAATCATCCAACCATTCATTTAAATTGACCCGAGCATGGTTATCTCGATCGCCTGTTAATTAAATATCACAGAACGCCACGGGATATGGTAATGTTGTGTGAACCAACTTCCACTGAAAAAACACACTGGTCCCTTATCCAGGATATACCGAATGAATGTCCTGGCAGCCAGACAATTTCAATAAAACACTTAATGATGTTGTTTAATGCTAGAATATCAAGGTATGTGCTTTCATCAGCGAGGGAAGCATAACCCTGCCTCCAGATTGCAGATACTTGTCGGAAGCCCTTGGTGACAGAGTGGTGGTTTTGAGTGAATCAATAAATATTTATATTCGAAAATGTCAGAGAGAGAGAGAGAGAGAGAGAGAGAGAGAGAGAGAGAGAGAGAGAGAGAGAGAGAGAGAGAGAGAGAGAGAGAGAGAGAGAGAGAGAGAGAGAGAGAGAGAGAGAGAGAGAGAGAGAGAGAGAGAGAGAGAGAGAGAAGAGAGAGAGAGAGAGAGAGAGAGAGAGAGAGAGAGAGAGAGAGAGAGAGAGAGAATGGCATCACTCCTGGTTACGCTGTGTAATGCATTCATTTCTGGCATGATACCCCACAGCCTTTTGTGGAGAAAACACTTACACTATTGAACTGCCTCATTTCCCTTTTAGGTGCTCCCAACATTGAGAGCCACTCTCTCCCACCCCTCCTCTCCCTCTTTGTTAAACAGATACATTACTCTTGAGCGAAGGGCCGCAGAACCTATTGCTTTGCCATTTGAAAGGTCGATGGGAAGCCGGTGTAACAAGTTTAATTACTTGTTGAATGCTCTTGTCAGTGGTGAGGTGAGTTATGGCCGCGTGGGATCGTTAATAACCGCCGCCGGCCGCGTCCTGAGTCAGCACGCGCCCCCCCCCCCCCCCCCCCTCCCGCACGCGAAAGAGAGATCGGGAATATATCTCGGGGTCACTCAAGACTAAAGCACATCCATCATTTCATAACAAGCCAGGAGATTCATTTATATGGTGAAATGGCTGTATATTCTGTCATTGCTGCAAGGCCTTGGGGGCTAATGAAGCTAAAACCTTAGTAAAAGGTTGTTTAACCGTGACATTGAGCGCCGTACGCATACGGCCCGGAATTTAATTGGAACCCGGTCCACTTCTTCCCTTGTATCCCCATGCCGCACTGAATGGTGAACAGTGTTCAGTTTCCATTTAGGACGAGGAAAAACACACTTGTCCCTCTTTGCGCATGCACAAATGTGCACCCGTGAAGATAAGAAAGCACACTTCTGTTCAACGTAGAGACATGCCTAACCTTGACTTTCAGCTTCCAAATAGGCTTCGTTTTTTCAAGATATCTGCTTAGCTAAGTTAATAAATGCCTGTAAGCCTTGGGATCACACTGCTGAACTTCAGCCAGATTTCGCTCGACGATTTGGATGGCAGTGCCTTGTTCAAACTCATAACTCATAGTCACCCACACAAACACAATGATAGAACTTAAGTGCCCACCACACTGCATTGTTTTTGATCCGTTTTTACCATCTCAATTAGATCACACTGTCCCTGACACACTTAGTTGATTGTTTTACTGTGACTATTAACAGGGAGGAGTAACACATGAGACAGATGAACTGACCGACACATGATCTAGAAAACGCTTGTGGCAGAAAAAAGATGAGGACTTTGCAAGTTTTCTTCTTGCTTGGTCATAGAGTGAAATTGTATCTTACATTTGCCTTCTTCTCCTGCCTGTATCATCAAATGTGCACACTCTGCAGGGAATACCATGCATATACAGTATGTGCACACACGCATACAAGCAAAAGCCACACACACACACACACACACACACACACACACACACACACACACACACACACACACACACACACACACACACACACACACACACACACACACACACACACACACACACACACACACACACACACACACACACACACACACACACATCTGTCGCCTTGAAGAGAAAGAAAACCCACACATCTTATCGTCTGAAGTGGTCCAGGAGAAAAGTACACATCCTTTAGAAATGTCTGAAGATGATGACAGCCAAGCCTGTTAGGTAAATTTCCCAAGAGGTCTCTTGAGGAGAATTCACACAAACACACACGAGCACACACACACACACACACACACACACACACACACACACACACACACACACACAACACACACAACACACACACACAACACACACACACACACACACACACACACACACACACACACACACACACACACACGCCCACACCTAGCCTTTTGGCGACAGCTGGGAAAAGTTTGAGCAGAATTCTGATCAAAACATTTAACGTGTATTTACTCCAAAACCAACAAGTATCCATTTCAGACAGAACCATTTTCCTGAGGAGTAAAAATGCTTTGTGAGAGCCACCAGCCCCCACAGTGGACAGGAACACCCACCGAACATCAGCCAGCCAACCCATCAGGAACCGAGCATGATGATACCTTATTATACCCAGTGCATACACATGCAAATGAAGGACCTGGTAATGTGTGCAAGTGCCTTCCCAGTTCCACAGCACAGGAACACCTTGGCAGTCCTGTAACCCACTCCTGTAAGAGCTGATTAAAAAAAAGGTCAAATTTATGCTGACGGAAGCAGCGTCCATCAAAAATCGGCCCAAACAAGTTAATTGCGTGGGTCTGCCCGAAAGTTGTGGAGCTCTATATTTTCTATTAACCCACATGTGAAAATCTTGTATCATGTATCCTTATTTCTCCATCCTACTTTATTCTCACTCCTTACTGCCGCACTACTCACTTTCGAAATTTCCCATATGAGCCCTCTTGGGTCTCTCTGGCTTTCCTTCTCTCTCGCTATCTCTCCTGCTCCTCTCTCGAAAGTCTCTCTCATGTGTGTCCTCTCTTCCTTCGATGTTTCTCACTCTTCCAATGGGAGCCACCGCTCTCTCGCTCTCTCTCTTCTTTCACTCCATCTTTTTTTCTCTCTTTCTCTCACTCCTGCCTCTCTGTCTGCTTTTATTCATTGTCTCTCTACCGTTGGTCTTTCTCTGGCATCTCACCATCTCTCCTCTTTCCTTCTCGCTAAGTCCCTCTTCCTTCGCACCCCACGATGTACCTCTCACTTTTATCCATTCTCTGCACCATTCTTTGTTCCCACACACACACTTAGTGGACAGCATCCCACGCTTGTCTCTTCTCTTATTTTGCGACCTGTGTGAACATAAATCCAAACTCAATACTTTGTCCTTCTTGTGGTGCCCACTACATCATCTACCGACTCTTCTGCTACCATACTACACCGACAAACACATTCAATTTCTGAGCTCAGCATCTCAGCATCCACCAGTGTTTTAATCCATCCCACAACCCCCCCCCCCCCCCCCAACTCCATCCAGTTAGAGCATGACACGATTATCCGACACGAGCACACAATAAAAAAGAAAAAGGAAAAAGAGGATGGCACCATTTCTCCCACCAGATATATTTAGCTTGTTTCTTTCCATCCGTCTAATCACACCAAATAAGCTTCCACCTCTCTACTCTTTCATAAGGCAGTTACAACCCCCCCCCCCCCCCCCCCACCACCACCACCACACACACACCTCCCCTCCCCCGCTCGGTGTTCCTCGAACCCCTGGACGACTCGGTCGGACTCTACCTTGAGCAGTCGCACTGAGGGCAGGAAGGCTGCGTGGCACAGTTTCCTGATGGTCCAGTTCATGGGCCGCGGTGCGTCCAGCTGGTTCATGGTGCCGGCGGTGCCCGGCGGGGCCCCTGGTGCCCGACGTCTTCGCCTGGCGCCAGGTTCCACGCGGCCCCCACGCGGGGCGCACTAAGCAGGGAGGGGGTCTTCCGACTCCAGCCAACGGAAAGCGCCTCGGTCCCAGCGCATGACCGTCGAACGGGCAAGCGACGAAAGCCAGCCAGTGCCGAGGGAAACCTTGATTAGCACCGCGCCAAGAAAATGTACCACCAAAAAAAACAAAAAAAAACAGAGCGAGAGGCTCACACCTGGGCAGCCCTCAACTCACCTCCCACTCCCCGGACCCTCCTGCTCCCCACGCGCTCCTGCACCGCGTCAGCCCGCAAAAAGATCCAAAGGGTCCGCGCGCCCACGGTCGGTCGTGGAGCGCCCTGCGCAACCATCGGATTCCACCTTCCTTCGAACCTGGAGCGCAGAGCCCTTCCCAGCGTGGCGGACACAGAAGTAGGCGACAAGCCCCGTGTTTCCCAAAAACAGGAGAAAGGATGGAGGAGAAGGCAGAGGAGCGGAGCGGCACACCAGTGCGCAATGGAGGAGCCGGAGGAATAACGCAGTGGAGGAGCGATGGAGGTGGAGAGAATGGAGAGAGCGAGAGAGTGTGAAAGAGAGAGAGATGGAGAGAGAGAGAGAGGGGGTATCCAGGAGAAGTGGAGATGAGAGGAGAAGAGAGGAGAGGAGAGCAGTGCAGTGCGGCACACAGCGTAGCACAAAGGAGAGAGGAGAGGAGTACCGAGCGCATAAACTGAGCAGCCCTCTGACAGGCTGCGGCTTAGGGTTTAGAAGCCACACGGGCTTCAAGATGATAGCGAGAGAGAGGGATGGAGAGAGGGATGGAGAGAGTTGTTTAAAAGGATCAGCAAATAAAAAAAAAGATGGAGAGGAACGATGAATATGAGGAGGAAAGGAGAGCTTGTGCGCAATGGAGAAAGAAGGTAAAGTGTAACAGAGGAAAAAGAGAGAGAGCAGCACGCGCGAGAGAGAGACTGCGTAATCAAGCTCGGAGGAGGGAGAGGAAGAGTGTCAAGAGAGAAATGGAGAGTGAGAGGGTCCTCAGGAGAAGCAGGGAAAGAGTCTCATCCCTGTCATTTCACACCGATTCAGCCAGAGCTCATACCATTACTGGGACTGTGAGTGTACACTGTAAAAGACTGTATTTATACTTTTTTATATTTTGATCATCTGTATACATCAGTTACACATTTTAGATGTGACTTAACGCACACCAAAAACACTCAAATCTTTTTAGGTCCCTCTTAACTCCCTAGTCAATTTTGAGTTTGCGCAACAAGCTAACGGAAACACAGGTGTGTGCGTTGATGCTCTATATTGTTTCATTCCCTAGTACCAAGCCATGCCTAGTCTGTACATTTATTTATGAAGAGTATGCCACTTACTGATTCAAATGTAGTTTATTTCCGCTGAGTTTCAATTGCTGAATCCCTCTATTTTCAGGAAGATACTTAATTCCAAAACAAGAACAAAACAACAGCCGCGCTATCGAGGTAAACTCGGATGAAATGCAAATGAAGATGTCTAATAGCGTGTTCAGACTGGTTCGGCAGAGGTTCAGTGTGATGCGCTCCTCTGATGCTGAGATCAAAGCCCAGAGGGCTCTGAGGTGTTGATGACTAAACAAGATGCTGCCTGTCACATGCATCCTCCATTCTGCCCTCAGTACACAAACCAGAACCCTTCATCCAGTCCCTCTGTTAAAACAAAGTGCCTGTTTCATGTTATATAGTGAAATATAATACACCACTAGATTACCGGTACTTTAGATTGCAATTTGGATAACATTAAATTGTATAATATAAGCATTTTTCAGCCCAAGCAGTGACTAATTTGGAGATGCCCCAGAGGAACGCAGTGAAGAGTGATTTTAGCTCTCAAATCCCAATGTCAAGTGGACACTTTAAAACACGAACAACGTCAATTTAGACACAAATGTTTCCATTTGTATAACTTTTTTTTTTCTTTTTTCTATTTAGGAAAATTGACTAGAGTGCCGGAAATCCCTCATATGTGCCGGTGGTAAACGAGAGCGTCCACCGGAATGTGATTGTTAAATCAGGGGGCGCAGAATACATCTCGGCTAAATGGCAGAATTCACAATGTGCTCTGAAGCTGGGGATGTTTTCCATGCAATCAACGTTTCCATGTAACCCCGCAGGCTTTCCACAAATGTATTCCAACTTTGAAAAAAGTATGAATCAACGAAAGTGGACGCAGTATTAGGAACACAACTAACGTTAACCGGGTATTCAGTTTACAGCTCCGACTGACTCTCTCCGTTACCTGACACAAAAATAGCAATTTGCGCCATTCTACAGCGTTGAAAGCCATTGTTGTCATGATTTAAGCAAAATCCCTTATACGGGTTAGTGGATCCACGAACATTGTCAGATCGTCAACAACGTCGGTACTCTGGAGAAATAATTGACCCTTCGCTAAGCCCCTCCCCTAAACAGCCACTGACCAATCCTACGTTAGCAACCGTGTGTTGCAACCGGGAGGTCTGTCAAGCTTTCAGCAGATGCTAATATGCCGAAGCGGTGCGCATACGGGACCTGTAAATCCGACACCCGATACTCTCAGTGTCGAAGGTGGTGTCCAATTTTTCCCCTTCCCCAAGCCCGAGACCCAAGAAGAGAGGTGCAAGTTGCAACACGTGGATAAAGCAGTGTGGAAGACCACATCAACAGCTGAATCACGGAAAGATTAATAAAAAAAACGTATGTTATAAGAGCGCCATCATCTGTATTATCATAGTAACAAAAAATTATCATAGTAACAAAAAAGTAACAATCAAACCTAAATAATATCCTTAATACATGTCAGTTTACCTGCTCCCTGTGTAGTGGCAATCAAATAGGTCTCCGTTTGCGGTCACGTCTGGCTTTTGCGACCACTACGGATGATATGGGCACAGCTTTTATTTTATTACTCCTCGGTTTATGCCATTGTTGTGGCACACTTGTGCAGGACTTCGTTGGGCTTTTTTGCTGTCTGTTAATGAGCTCCAGGGTATAAATCAATCCCACTATATGGAAACAATATCCTGGCGCGCTGTAAACAAATGCAACCGGTGTATATCGTCCGCCAGCAGACAATATTGTGGATATATCCCTCAAACGCATACTGCAGACCCTTCTGTCGGCTTCTCTCTGATATATCAGAACCGTTTTTCCAAAAATGTGAGGTGATTTCCTTTGGAAATTGTGTTGATGGTATCATTGAAACGCCATATTTATTTTACTAGCAGCGAAAGCTTGACAGACATAGCAACAGTAACTAAGGGGGGCGGGGCTTAGCGAAGGGTTGGGCTCTATGCACAACTCCACTACTTCCTGTGCTGTGTCTCAAATCGCGCACTTCTCTAAGTGCACTGCTTTACTGTACACTGCAATTCAGTGAACTTAGTTGCACAGTGCTCAAATTTTGACAAGCTAGTACCGTCTCAAATCAAACACTGCCGCTGCGCACTTACCGGAAATGACTCGACAGCTTCTTCTTCTACTACTTTTTAACGCCGATTGCAACCAACCAACCGCCGCCATTTGAAAAGTAGTGACGTATCTTCCGTTTAGCGACGTAGCTCTAGACGTAGCGGCATCTACGTCACCAAGATGGCGGCCGTTAAGTGTGGAAAGTATCCATCGATTCACACTCAATTTTCTGGCCGTTTGAGTGCGCCAATGTAGTGCGCATAGCGCACTACATTTTCGCACACTGCTCAGTGTGAACGCACTTGCGTACTCAAAATATTAAGTATAAGTGCAGAAGTGCGCGATTTGAGACACAGCACTGGACTTAGTGCTGCTCCTTTATTTCCTGTCTTACATTACTGGACAAACTGATTAATCCAGGTGTGTCTGAGTAGTCGCAATGGTCAGACACACCTGGATTAATCAGTTTATCCAATAATGTAAGACAGGAAATAAAGGAGCAGCATTAAGTTCAGGAAGTAGTGGAGCTGTGCAAAGAGCCCATTGTCGCCCACCGTGTTTTTTCAAATTAGGAATAAACTGCTGTCAAATTGCACGACGTACGATAACCGATTTCTAGGACGCCCCCTCGTGGCATCTCCTGATACTTCGGTTCTTATCGGCCCCTCGCGTTATGCTAACGTAGCAGGTTGCACGATTTCGTTTGAGTGTGTAACGAACTCACCTAAATCATGTAGTCCTTCATCTTTGGCTTTACTTCTATTAAAGGTTCATAACTAAACATTGGCCTGTGGCGGCAGCTCCGTGTGGTTGTCTCTCGTCGATATTGATCTTGTCGGATGAATTGATTAGCCGGATAAGATAACCGATAACCAGATAACCACGACAGTCGGCTTAAAAAAAATGAATTGTCGACGTCGTTATACGCGATAAAGTGGTAGCCTTATGGGACTCGCTGAAATCAAAATATCCTATCACTGAAACCAAAAGCATAGTAAATTTAAGATTAAACTATTACAATAACGTGTTGCCGACTTGGAGACCGCGCGCGAGTCAAGATCGTCATGGAGAGCATGATTGACAAACGTCACGTGAGAAGAGATGCCTGAACGCTGATCGTGTAGGAATGAGACTGATTACATCTACTAATACTAAGGGTCACAAAGTTATCAACTTATTATTATGGAACCTTATTGATTGTAAAGAGGGCACAATTAGCGCGCAAAGACGATAATTATCGTGCAGCAGGAAATGTTGGCTAGATGCCTAGATAAAGCCTGCTGGCTGCTTGGATATCTCCTCAATACATAGGCCTATTTATTTTTTATTTATTTATTTGTAATAGACAACGTGTCTGATGGGTTTTTCTCCTCGTAAAGAAGCACCATAGAATGCTGCCAAGGAGACCGATATGATGACAATTCATCTCAGTGACCTTATCTCCTCTCAGAAACACAAGTAGCCTACATGAGATCTCTGTCAGTTCTGCAGATGCCCGCTGAGGGAGAGACAGAAAGACCTGCCACGCGCACCCCAGCTGTAATATACACCCGTACATTTCTCCTGCATTGTCTGTATTCTGGCTCTAGATGGCAACCCTATGTTATACAATACCCTGTACAGATTCTGGCAATAAGGTCTAGTGTAGTTCAGCAATCATTTTTCTATAGGGCTGTATATAATCCCAACTCTATCTAAGAATAGTGTTATCAGGGAGTGAATATGACAAAAAAGCTACACAACCAAGAACGAGACTCCTTCGATATAAATACGAATCGAAGGAATTTCTTGAAAAGTGACATATTTTACCCACTAGGGGGCACTAATTGTCCATGTTAGCGCGGACAGCAGAAAAGCAGTTATATTAGAGTCATCTTCTCTCAGCCCTCACTGATGAAGTCATTCTGATTATCACCACATTGGAAATGCTTTAGAACAACAGGCCTGAGACGTGACACTGAATCAACTCCCCAAGAGAGAACATCATTTGGCAGTTTGGGCAGAAGCAAGTCTGAAGGCAATTTATTGCAAATGCCTGGATTAAAATATGTATAATATTTATAAGCAAAGTCCCCTTAAAAATTGGAAGTGACAGAGAATGTGAGCATGTGTTATGCATGTGAGTGTGTCAATAGGTACTTGTTGAAAAAGGTGTGTGTGTGTGTGTGTGTGTGTGTGTGTGTGTGTGTGTGTGTGTGTGTGTGTGTGTGTGTGTGTGTGTGTGTGTGTGTGTGTGTGTGTGTGTGTGTGTGTGTGCGTGCGTGCGTGTGTGCGTGCTCACGTGTGTGTGTGTGTATGTGTGTTTGTGTGTGAGGACAGTTATGTCGATGCATGCGTGCCTGTGTATAATACGACTGAGCTGGTGTGCTCTAATGCCGACTTACTTCTCCGAACATCAGTGCTGCAGGCGGGACCTCCTGACACTGTGACAGCACTGATAGAAACCCATTTCCACCTGTCACTCATCTCCTCTCCCAAAAACCCAACCTAATGTTGCTTATTCGGAAAATCATGAGAATCCTCCCACCCTTGATTCATAGGCATCAGGTACGCCTCCAGAGTGACAGTGTGTGTAGTGAGTGTATTTTTGCATAGTATGTGTGTGTGTGTGTGTGTGTGTGTGTGTGTGTGTGTGTGTGTGTGTGTGTGTGTGTGTGTGTGTGTGTGTGTTGTGTGTGTGTGTGTGTGTGTGTGTGTGTGTGTGTGTGTGTGTGCGTGTTATATGTGTGTGTGTGTGTGTGTGTGTGTGTGTGTGTGTGTGTGTGTGTGTGGTGTGTGTGTGTGTGTGTGTGTGTGTGTGTGTGTGTGTTTGTGTGTGTGTGTGGTGTGTCTGTGTGTGTGTGTGTCTGTGTGTTTCGTGTGTGTGTGTGTGTGTGTGTGTGTGTGTGTGTGTGTGTGTGTGTGTGTGTGTGTGTGTGTGTGTGTGTGTGTGTGTGTGTGTGTGTCTGTGTGCCTGTGTGTCTGTGTGCATGTGATCTAAATAAAAGTTCAGATGAAAAAATCTATATTCCGAATCATTGTTTTTTTTCAGAAACCTGACCAATTTGATCAACCTCAGTGGTGGATGTTCAGAAAGCTTTGTTTCTCATCCAAACCCTTGCTCAATTTTCAATAAAAAAATATTACACCTCATTTAAGTCACACTTAAAAGTTACATTTCAATCCCTCATGGTATCTGAGGGTGTAAGCAGATCTGTATATAACAGCCTGTTCCAAACTGCAGCTGAATAATTTACCCCAGACTATTAGTTGTTGTTTATCCAAAGCAGGTGTTAGATCAACACACATCCCCTGGAGAGTTCTGTGACGTCAGTCCCGTGCTGCTGACCAACAAATTGTTTCTCTTTTCATTACAGGGTTTACTCAGAGCATTTAATTTAAGTCTCCTGTTATGTTATTTATTTAATACAAAGAGTGATTCAAGAGTTTTTTTCTGGTTTCACGGACGATGCTACTGAATCAGCCATAAACTCAACACACACACCCACACAACACACACGCAATCAAACAAACATACACACACATGCACCCACGCACGCACGTACACACAGTGTCTCTTGGGTTATTGATGTCTAATGAATAAACGTACAGCAGGTGTTTAAAGTTCAGAAGTGGTTGATAGGAAATGTATTCTCGAAGAGTGGGGAGAGCTGTTTTATTGACAGAAATAAAAAATTGTCCATTTACACATCGACAGAGGACTGCGACAATATCAGAAGTTCAGAGGTTTGGAAGGAGAGAAGAAATGCTCTTGAACAAATCGAATCGAGTTGACAAAATTGGCCTTCATGAAGACTAACTTCATACTGGGAGAAATAATACCTGATGAGTGAATCCTCTATAAAAACCTGTCCTCCTCTTTCACCCTCTTTGTGATCCGCAGTAGTAGGAGCTCTCTGGGTGGGGACAGCTCAATAAACACACACCCTGGCCACCCACTCTCTCTGCCCCCCGAGGTAACAGGAAGGCCTCTGCTGGGGACGGCTCCTATCCATCTGGAGAGAGACAACGATTTCCCCCTGATTGATACACACAAAGAGCACACACACACACGCACGCACACACGCACACACACACACACACACACACACACACACACACACACACACACACACACACACACACACACACACACACACACACACACACACACACACACACACACGTGCATCCACATACATTGTGTGTACATTCCAAACCCCATTTCCATCCTCCCAGATTCGCGAAAACGTTGTCATTCTCAATGAGACACACAAGAAACTCACACACACACACACACACACACACACACACACACACACACACACACACACACACACACACACACACACACACACACACACACACACACACACACACATTGTCTCACTTCGTCCAGTCAAAATACTTTCAGAGCACACTTGTCTCTCTTTCTGCTTGGTCTCGTGACCAGCACTCCGGTCAGAGTCAGAATGCAGTTGCCTTGGAAACAATCAGTTTGGGTTCCGCTTTGTTGAACTTCTCCAACAGTTAGTCTATACCGTCAGCCTTTTATAGACTCATCGATGGGGTCCTTCACATGCACCATCCGTCAGCCGTCTGCGGGACCATTAGGACCCGCCCCCCTCTTTCACCTCTGTATCCCCGCATTGACACCCCCGACTATTATTTGATTTGTCTTTATCTGACTTTATTTCTGTACTTCCCAACAACACATTGGCAGGGGAGAGGAGAGGGAAGGAGGGGAAGAGGAGAGGAGAGGAGTGAAAAGGAGAGAGGAGAGGAGAGGGGAGGAGTCGGAAGAAGAGAGGAGTGGAGAGGAGAGCAGAGGAGAGGAGAGGAGAGGAGAGGAGAGGAGAGGAGAGGAGAGGAGAGGAGGGAGAGGAGAGGAGAGGAGAGGAGAGGAGAGGAGAGGAGAGGAGAGGAGAGGAGAGGAGAGGAGAAGAGCATAAAGGAAAGCAGAGAAGAGGAGCCGAACGGATGTTGGTGTATAAGAGAATAAAACCAAATGGGTTGCGAGAGGTGCAAGAGAAAGGAGATTGAAGGCAAAACCAGGGGCCGACTAAACAAGCATAGACAGTAGGTAAGGGGAGAGGGTTGACAGATCGTCCTGGTAGCAGGTCCGTGGTGCTGTACAGAGTGATCATTCTACACTAACAATTCAAGTAATGATCTGTCTCCTTGGGTTAACCAAGAGGCCAATCAGAGGCCAATGATATCTAAAGGTCATCTGCTCCATCCAGAGAGGAATGTACTTGTTGATTGTGCGAAAGTGGCCGCCGCAAGTGGCTGTGAGAGAGGGAATGAAACAGATGACTTAAATTGACCATAGTTGAAAGACTGCTTCAATTGAAAAACTGCCAGAGACAGATGGAGAAAAAATAGGGTTGATGGGAATGGAGTAGGGGGGGAGGGGGGTGCTGACATGGATAGAATAGATTGGAGACAAAGGTGGAAAAGATACAGATGGAGGTTTGAATACATTTATTTTGAGAATAATTAAGTCTCGTTTCAATAAACCCTAGGAGTCTTCCAAAGGTAATTCGCTACGAGATTAAGTTAAACCCTTACAGAAAGCTCTTTGAGCGCCTCTGGTGAGATATGCAACCTACGCACTATATTAACACATTGAAGAGTGAATATTCTTGACCTTTAAAAAACGTTCAATAGAATCTTCAGATGTGAAGCATTACTGAGTTCATTGGATATTAACAATAATATCACTTGTATTTGAAGCCTAATTCCCTCTCACTGTTCAGGCAGCAGGTTTCGGATGTTATCCAAAATGGAACACTTATATATCTTGCAAATAGAAGCCCCTTCTGGATGCTAAACATCTCATCAGCTCTGCTGCACATTGCAACATAATGTTGTCGTTGTGCGTCGTGATTAGGGCTAAGCACCGTCATTATGACTCCAAGTTTGCTCTGAGTAAATCACAGTGACTGAAACTGAACTACTGTTTTGCTAAGCTGCTAGAACCGCACTTAAACCTTAACAGAGGGATCATAGCCATTTTTCACATCAAGTGTGGTGTGAAGATTACCAACTCAGGTCACACAAGAAAAATAATCAGCATAATTATAAAGCCGTGGTTTCTTATATGCAGCGTGTCTAAGGTTGTGCACATGCATTTTGGAGAAGCCCTTTCTGTGTGCGCAACGCTTTTGGACAGTTAGAAACTGTTTTTTTTTCATCAAAGCGCTTCCGTGCTGAGTTGGGCACGAGCGGCCCACAGCGTGACATAATTACAGAGATCCTGGTCCCGTAATTGGTCCTGAATAATGGATGATATGCTCGTCACTATTCAGGGCGGAGGGGACCTGATTCAAACGCCACCTAGGCAGTCCACTAACCGCCTGTTGCCAGCGCCACGAGAGGGATTTACTAAATGAAACATTGCGTCTAAAGACGCTTGTGCGACGAAAAACATAATGTTCCGTATTTGTGTAAGTTGATAAGAATATGCATTGTTTTGGCAGAGAGGAACAGGGTACTGAAGTCAATTGGGAGGTAGGGGGTGCCAGTAGGCTCATTTCAATGACAACTCACCTGACAGGACCAGAACAGAGCACTCTCTTTCTCTTAGGAGCTGCATAATGGGACCATGCCAAGGCGCCGAAGTGATTTGTTGCAGTGTTTTGTTTTTCTTATGCATTCGTACATTAAAAGTTTTGTCGTGATTTTTCTCTCAGCAGAAGGGAAAAGCATTCAGAGGCTGAAAAGCTGGATCCATTGAGCAGGAAACAACTGAGGTAATGCGTAAGGACGTCTGCTCAGGATGCGCTGTGCTCTGTCCTTATATCCATCCACCCTGGCACCTGAACTAAGACGGTACACCGTTTGTCATAATTACAGACCTTAAAAACAAAGACCTTTTCTTTCAGAGGCTATGATTGAAGTGTTTTGCAGATTTTAAATCACACTTGTTCTCATCCTTGTGATTGTGTGGTGTTGTCTAGGCTAGTGCCCAAATAAAAGAATGCAGATGGGGTGTGTGTTTCCATCTGTGTGGTACATTCGGATGGGTTTTTGTGTAATGTCATTTTAATCACAGATCGCTGATTAGTGTGTTTATCTGTGGGTCGATGAAGGACAACAAGAGGGGGTAACGAATGGGGGTGGAGGACAGGGTGGGGGGGGGGCCTTTACCTCCACCTTTCACGGTAGGCCTGACAGGAGATCAGTGCCACACTCCAGTCTGAGAGCTCAAGCCCCCCGATCCCTCTTCAGTGTGCTACTCAGTGGTCAAAGCAATGGAAGACACACACACACACACACACACACACACACACACACACACACACACACACACACACACACACACACACACACACACACACACACACACACACACACACACACACACACACGCATGCACGCACACAGATAAACACATAAACCCACACACACACAGATCATGACACACACACACACAAACATCATGACACACACGCACACACACAGACACACACAGACACACACGTCATGACACAAACATACACACAAATCTATAAATGGCAGATTAGCTTTGGCGCTGGCTGATCTAATCTTGTGATCCAGCAGAGCCATGCGGACATGACTTAGTGCCAGGAGTAGAATAATGAAGCGCTGCTGGAGGTACAGCAGAGTCCAGAACCACTCTTCACCTAGCACTCTTCATCGTCTCATCATCCGAACACCCAACCATGTGACAGTTGGCGAGTGGGGAGTGGTTGGACTAGCACTATGTTAGAACCGTTACACACGCATACGCAGGATGAGCCTACTTTGCCCAGGCGGACTGGTTTCAATGGCTGACGTGTGAATGAAAGGTTCGGAGCTCCTGTGTTCTTGCTCTCCCAGTCTGGGTCTTGGGCTCGTCCCAAACCAGTGTGGTTCTAATGGTTTGGGCTTGGCAAGCTGCGTCATGGTGGATTACAGTGTCGGTTACAGACCAAACTGTAGGTGTTGGTGGGGAGATGAGAGGCAGGGAACCGATCCAGTAAGCTGGGAAAACATAATGACAAGACACAAGTACAACTAATGGGTGAACCTGCATTCTGACGTCCCCCCTGCCCCCACCCCCCTAAACACACACACACTGAAATTAGCCCTATAGGGATTCTGTGCTACATCAAACACACAACACACACACACACACACACACACACACACACACACACACACACACACACACACACACACACACACACACACACACACACACACACACACACACACACACACACACACACACATACACACACA
Source organism: Melanogrammus aeglefinus (assembly GCA_900291075.1). Lineage (NCBI taxonomy): Eukaryota > Metazoa > Chordata > Actinopteri > Gadiformes > Gadidae > Melanogrammus > Melanogrammus aeglefinus. The sequence goes on along the minus strand of OLKM01000125.1, from coordinate 300,218 downwards.
CACACAGACACACACACATACAAGGTTAAAAACAAAATGTCCGATCTGCCTGACATAAATTCAGCATTAACCAACGAGGAACCTAGCCGTTGCTGTAGCAACGCAGGCATGGCGTAATTATGCTTCTGTGCGGCTGGTGCAATAAAGCTGGGATGCGGAGGCCAACTGGTTTGGGGGGCCTCTGGTAATGGGCTTTATGACAATGCCTCCTGGCACTAAACCGTTCCAGCAAATGCTTGCCGGGACACGCGCGAAGCCTCCTGCCTGGATCGGAGACTTCAGAAGCAAAGCCTTCAAGGCGGCGCTCGAAACATGACAACCGCGAGGGGATCCACGGGGATGAGAGGTGGGCGGCCTGATCTCAGGGCTGCCCTGGGAAACGGTGTTGATGGTTTTCTGGAACTAGAACAGCGAGCAGAAGGTTTTTTTTTTACGCAGGTGAATGATTGAGGTGTATTTCAAAAACCGCTGAAGGGGAACATTGAGAGTGCTTTGTAAATCAAGTATGGTAATGGAGAAAGGAGGGAGGGCTGTAATGTCCCAAATAGCCACCCGTATGATACACATTCCTCTTCCAGTTGTGCGTAGGGAATGGCCTTTACCGAACACATGACATTTTCGTAAAGATTTTGTTTTAATTGAAAGCAGTCTGAAACGAGACATGATCGCACACTCTCTGGCTGTATCGCTATGACGCTAGGAATAAATTAGCAAAACGAATTCAAAGGGAGTGTGCTCAAAGGAAGTTTAAATAGGCTTTGATCATGACCTCGGCTAGTAATCTGACAAATCCACACCAAGAGCAGCTGAAACATCGTTTTTTTCTGAAATATAAGTTTTTTTTCTGTTTCATTTTCCTGGGATAGTGATTTGGTCACAAGCCCATCTTCCAAATGTGAGCGTTTGTGTGTTTGTGTGTGTGGGGGTGTGTGTGGGTGCGACGTTTGCAGTGTGTGGTTCAAACAATTGAACAGTAGCGTTGCAATAGTGTTTAATCCTATGGGACTCAAGCTAGAGAAATCAGAAAGGCTACAGGAAGCTAGTGTGGAGACAATAAAGCACTAAAATACAATTACTGATAACTAATGCGAGGACCAATGCCATTTAAATCACCACCAAGCCTGCTTCAATAGATTCTGAACAAAGCTTTTAACAAACCATTTAAGTGTCAAGAGGATTGGAGGATGAGAACGAGATCCCTTTCCTTTTAGAGAGAAAGAGAGAGAGAAAAAGTGAGAGAGAGTGTGTGTGGGAGAGAGAGAGAGAGAGAGAGAGAGAGAGAGAGAGAGAGAGAGAGAGAGAGAGAGAGAGAGAGAGAGAGAGAGAGAGAGAGAGAGAGAGAGAGAGAGAGAGAGAGAGAGAGAGAGAGAGAGAGAGAGATCCCGCCTGACAGGGCTGACAACTAAAGTGATCCCTTTTTGAGACCACCAACGCGTTGCGACAGTTAGTTCATGCTATCTAGTGAGGGCTACTTTCAACTCGGATCAGACAGACAGACAGACAGACAGACAGACAGACAGACAGACAGACAGACAGACAGACAGACAGACAGACAGACAGACAGACAGACAGACAGACAGACAGACAGACAGACAGACAGACAGACAGACAGAGAGAGAGACAGACAGTGATAGGGGCAACAAGCATCTTGTGCAGAAAGAAAGACAAGACATGAAGCGAGCTTGAACACACAAACACACACATCAATACACAGCATGAGATAGAACCTTCCGGCTGCCAACCACAGTCATACAAGGACACTGTTAGGTGGGAACTCTTTTCGGTCGATTTGCATAGCAGCATTAAGAACCGAATATGCCCAACCATTGTCAGATATTCTCTTTCATGGGGAAAAGCCTCATCATAACAATAGTGCTGTTTCCCTCGGCTCGCTATCATCACAGTTCAAAAAGAGTCCAGCAGGGCACAGAGTCAAACAGGGCACAGTGACAGTGCCTCTTACACTGATTAGTGTCTGAAACAAATAACAAAAACAGCAAAAATCGAAAATATCAATCATGTCAGTTGTGCACATAACTGACATGATATGTGTTTAAACGTTTTAAATCATACTTTGGGTCATTAATGTGCACTTGTATATGTTCTCTTAACATTGATTTACAGCGTACCGAATCTGAGTTGACTGGACATGTGTTTGGGACTCTACATTCACCCTGACAAAAACAGACACACACAAACACACACACACACACACACACACACACACACACACACACACACACACACACACACACACACACACACACACACACACACACACACACACACACACACACACACACACACACACACAGCGAACACACACACACACACACGCACACACACACAGAGACACACACACACACACACACACACACACACACACACACACACACACACACACACACACACACACACACACACACACACACACACACACACACACACTGTATTCGTGGCTGCTGGAAGGTCAGCTGTGGTTAGGAGGAATTATTTCCGAGCAACAAAGGTAGGCAGCCCTGTGACCTTATCAAAACCTGGCCTCCTGCCCCCCCCCTCTCCAGCCCACAGGTCACTTGAGCCGCTCTTGTGTCCGTCCCAACAAAGTTCACCATCCACTGCTTCCCCTCGCCTAACAGGGAACCCTAAAAATAGATGGTTTTGAAAATAGTAAAAAAAATATATATATATAATATTAGTGTTTCTATGTTTGTGTGTGTGTGTGTGTGTGTTTTGTTGCCATTCTTACATGGATGTGTGTTTCAGGGAGAGAGACAGAGACAGAGAGAGAGAGAGAGAGAGAGAGAGAGAGAGAGAGAGAGAGAGAGAGAGAGAGAGAGAGAGAGAGAGAGAGAGAGAGAGAGAGAGAGAGAGAGAGAGAGAGAGAGAGAGAGAGAGAGAGAGAGAGAGAGAGAGAGAGAGAGAGAGAGAGAGAGAGAGAGAGAGGGAGAGAGAGAGAGTTAAAAGTAAAAAGTCTCAATTAGTGAGTATATGGCCCAGTAAGGGCTATGAAACCTTACACGACGATGCACATGTAAAATCCCCCCTCACACACACACACACACACACACACACACACACACACACACACACACACACACACACACACACACACACACACACACACACACACACACACACACACACACACACACACACACACACACAGAAACAAATTGACTAAACTCTGCTCGATACTTAGTCAGTTTCCAGGTT
>OLKM01000125.1:284502-292002 GCA_900291075.1 Melanogrammus aeglefinus | reverse complement strand
CCCCCTAATCCGGCTCCATCACCACAGCCACCACCACCCCTATAACCACCTCCACCTCCCCCCACCCCACCACCTAGACCATCGATCGGCCCAGCAGGCGACTTGGATCTGGGGCTGGTGTGTGTGTTTGTGTGTGTGTGTGTGTGTTTGTGTGTGTGTGTGTGTGTGTGTGTGTTTGTGTGTGTGTGTATGTTTGTATATGTGTCTGTTTGCATGTGCGGGTCTGTGTGTGTGTGCGCGTGTGTGTCTGTATGTGCGTGTGTGTTTGTGTGTGTGTCTGTATGTGCGCGTGTGTGTTACTGTGTGTGTGTGTGTGTCTTTATGTGTGTGTGTGTGTGTGTGTGTGTGTGTGTGTGTGTGTGTGTGTGTGTGTGTGTGTGTGTGTGTGTGTGTGTGTGTGTGTGTGTGTGTGTGTGTGTGTCCCTGCAGCGTCTTACCGGTGGCTGCTGGGAGTTGAGCGCCCCCCTCTTGGTTGAGCCCCCCCTGGAGCTCAGCCTCTTCCAGGACTCGGAGAAGCGGCCCCTGGCGCTGGGACGTCCCGTGCCGGACCCCCCCGAGGTGGCGGAGGAGTCGTCGCGGCTGGAGAACGCCCGGTCCCGGTGGGTCTCCCGACGCTCCGACCACTTCCTCTTGGAGGTCATCTGTGGGCGGCGGCGCTGCGTGGGGAACGGCGGCGGGAGAGGGGGTCGCAGGAGGAGGAGGAGGCAGTGGTGGTGTTGGTGGGGTGGGGGGGTTTCGGAGTCTCTTCAATCAGACCAGAGCGACAGGTGGCATCGTCGGTCCTCTCTCTCTCCCCCCACCCCCTCCCCGATCCCCCTGACCGCTTTACACACAAACGCCCAAAAACCAAAAAACAAACGCACACGTGCACAAACACTGGATGTAGCGCCGTGTCCCTCGCTCGGCTGAAGACAGGGGGTTCCCTTGACCCGGTCTCTCCCCAAGTTCCTCCTCTTCCTCTTCTGCTTCTGCTTCTGCTTCTGCTTCTGCTTCTGCTTCTGCTTCTGCTTCTGCTTCTGCTTCTTCTTCTTCTTCTTCTTCTTCTTCTTCTTCTTCTTCTTCTTCTTCTTCTTCTTCTTCTTCTTCTTCTTCTTCTTCTTCTTCTTCTTCGTCTTCTTCTTCTTCCTCTTCAGTGTTGTTGCTCTCACTCTCGGGATGAGGAGTATGAGGCTAAGAGGTGCAGCTCCTCGTATTTCCCACTTATGCCTGCTTTGATTTCCACTGCCTTCTTGATCTTTGGACGGGGAGAGACGTCCTGTTTGACGTCGAGCTAATTGCTCGACGCTCAGCTCGAGATGGAGAGCAGGAGAGAGAGGCAGAGAGAGAGGTAGAGAGAGGGAGAGTCAGGAAGGGGAAGGCGGAGGAGTGCGAGAGAGAGTGGAGGTTGCCGTCTGTACCCTGTTGAATGTGCTGTTATTGTGGCTCCGCTGTTGATGCTATTCTCCTTCTCACGGGAAGAGAGTGAGAGAGGGAGGGGGAGAGAGTGGGAGAGTGAGTGGTGGGGAGAGAGAGAAAGAGTGAGGGAAAGAGAGAGAGGGAGAGAAGTGGAAGAGAGAGGGGGAGAGAGAGAGAGAGAGAGAGAGAGAGAGAGAGAGAGAGAGAGAGAGAGAGAGAGAGAGAGAGAGAGAGAGAGAGAGAGAGAGAGAGAGAGAGAGAGAGAGAGAGAGAGAGAGAGAGAAAAAAACTGTAGCGGGTGTAGCGAGTGTTTGAGTGGTGTGTGTGTGTGTGTGTGTGTGTGTGTGTGTGTGTGTGTGTGTGTGTGTGTGTGTGTGTGTGTGTGTGTGTGTGTGTGGTGTGTGTGTGTGTGTGTGTGTGTGTGTGTGTGTGTGTGTGTGTGTGTGTGTGTGTGTGTGTGTGTGTGTGTGTGTGTGTGTGTGTGTGTGTGTGTGTGTGTGTGCATTAAGAGAGGGGGTTTCGATCGAGCCCATGAGGATACGATCAGTTGGAGGAGACGCAGTGGGCAGGGAGAGAGGAGAAGGCGAAAAGAAGAAGAATTCCGATGAAGAGGGAGATAAAGAGAGAGAGTTGGGGGCGTCGGTGGTTCCAGATGAGTGCACTCTCTCTCTCCCCCTCGCTCCTCCCCTCACTCTCTCGGTTTTTATTCAATATTGAACTCTGCATCCCCCACAGCTCCCAAACACCCATGCCTTCTCCTGCTCCTCATCCTTTTCCTCATCTTCATCCTCCTCCACCTCTTCCTCCTCTTCCTCCCGCCCTGAGTCCGGGTGACAGGTCCGACCACACGGGTGTCACAGATCACAAATCAGCCCCTCTGAGCCTCAGGGTTCTGTCTCTCCGCCCCTGGGTGCCTCCCAGAGATTAAGGAGGTGCTGTCGCCCAGGACAAAACCGGCTGATCTAATCTCTCCCCCGCCTGTTTCCACCGACTGTTTATCGCTGCCCACCTCCTCAGTTTGTCTGACCTGGGTTGGAACACACACCGTGGGGATGAGGGGGGGGGGGGGAGTCCTGGGGTCCATGCTGCTTGGCCGAGTGTGTGTGGACACACACACACAAACCGCACACAGACTCACACACACACACACACACACACACACACACACACACACACACACACACACACACACACACACACACACACACACACACACCACACACACACACACACACACACACACACACACACACACACACACACACAGACACACACACGCTCACTCACCAAACCTCTCTGGATCTTGATTTAGATTAATCTGAATACGGTCCGCTCAGACGTTGCAAATGTCACCCCATTTCTGCCACGCCGTGTTTGATGAGGGAGAGCGAAGAGGGAGGGCGCTGAGGAGACCAATCCCTCACATGTCACAGGAGAGGGTTAAAACACACAGGGAGTCCCTATCCCACCACCAGGGGCACTGGTCACTACCGGCAACCACGCACCCATCCTTCACCCCATACCCTTCTGGGAGTAAAACATGTGTGTGTGTGTGTGTGTGTGTTTGTGTATGTGTCTGTGAATGTGTGTGTGTGTGTGTGCGTGCGTGCGTGCGCGCGTGCATGTGTGTGTGTGTGTGTTTCTTTGTCTGTGTGTGTGTGTGTGTGTGTGTGTGTGTGTGTGTGTGTGTGTGTGTGTGTGTGTGTGTGTGTGTGTGTGTGTGTGTGTGTGTGTGTGTGTGTGTGTGTGTGTGTGTGTGTGTGTGTGTGTGTGTGTGTGTGTGTGTGTGTGTGTTTGTGTGTGTGTGTGTGTTAGCTTATGGAGAGATTGATTGAGTGAAAAGTGAAATGCTTGCATGTGCACAAAACTTTATTCATATTTTAGCATCACACCATACAACTTCTTTAAAATTCTCGTGTTTCAGAGTTGTCAAATCACCTTCTCCGGGGCTGCCATGCACTGAGTCCCCGACCAACCCCGGGCCAGAACCCCAAGTTCCTTCAACCCGTAGATGAAGGCCCTGCTGTTACCATAGTAACCAGAAAGAGAACCTCTGCCTGCTGATTCAACACACAGGACTTTTGAATTGATGGAATGGATGGAAATACTTTAAGACCCATCATTAAGACACTATAGCGATGCAGAGACATGGAGCCAGGTCTGGTCGAGCACACACAGGTATACGCACACACACATACGCACACACACACATACGCACGCGCACACTCGCGCACACACAAAAACATGCACACACATGCAAATACAATAAATGATAGGAAAGAAAGAATGAACGAAAGGGAGAAAGAATGAAAGAAAGAGAGAAAGAATGTAAGAAAGAAGGAAAGAATGAAAGAAAGACAGAAGAAAAGAAGTGTGGTTGAGAACACTGCTGCAGGTCATTCCACCTGACAGGTATGTTCTTGGGAGAGTTCTAATTGGCTGTCTGTTGTGTCCAGAGGGCTGTGACAGATGTCAAGCTAAGAGTACAAGATCGCGCGGCAGTGTGCGTGTGTGTGTGTGTGTGTGTGTATATGTGAGTGTCTGTGTGTGTGTGTGAGTGTGTTTGTGTGTGTGTGCAACATGCTTGCGTGCGTTTGCGCGTGTGTGTGTGTGTGTGTGAGTGAGTGTGACTGTGTATGTGTGAGTGTGTGTGTGTGCGCGTGTGTGTGTGTGTGTGTGTGTGTGTGTGTGTGTGTGTGTGTGTGTGTGTGTGTGTGTGTGTGTGTGTGTGTGTGTGTGTGTGTGTGTGTGTGTGTGTGTGTGTGTGTGTGTGTGTGTGTGTGTGTGTGTGTGTGTGTGTGTGTGTGTGTGTGTGTGTGTGTGCGTGCGTGCGTGAGTGAGTGAGTGAGTGAGTGAGTGAGTGAGTGAGTGTGTGTGGTGTGTGTGTGTGTGTGTGTGTGTGTGTGTGTGTGTGTGTGTGTGTGTGTGTGTGTGTGTGTGTGTGTGTGTGTGTGGGCGTATATGCATGTGTGTGTGTGAGTGAGAGTGAGTATGTGAGTAAGTGAGTGAATGCAGTCTGCGTGTGCTGCGTTCATATGTTGGGGCTACACAGTGAATGCCCCATAGGTTTCGGATCATCACGTTGTACACAGCCCCTGCGTATTATTTGGGGGTTATCCTATCACTAATATGCTTCCAGCTGCTTCATATGCACAATTTATCGACAGCTAGCGTTCTTTTATGTAAATAAAATATCTAGATAAATAAATATCTAGATTCTAGGATATTTTTTGTCATAACCAAGTTTAATTAAATAACAATGAGGCAAGCAAATGGCTAGTCAGGAATAATGTTGTCATAGAAACCACACCAGCTGCAATGTAACTAGTATTTGACACAGGCTCTGAAGGTTTCAACTACCAATATTCACCTGTCAGTAAGATGGCAACTGCCTGTTTGGCTCAATCGAGGACACAATAGAGAGAGAAGAGAGAAGAAAAAACATTGAGATGCCATTTTATTTTCTGAGAATATAGATGGTGCGGGCAAGGGCAAACAGAGCTACCACGTCTAGTATTGCAAGAACATGATTGATTATTCCATGCATCATATAATGAGTAAGAAATAACTTTCTGACTGTAACTGAGTTACAGAGAAGATCTGAAATTATGATACAGCTAAAAATGAGACACTGTGGTCGGAACGAATGAGGTTGTGATTTATGTACATCACATCACATGCATCGGAGATCTTCAATTTAAGGTGTTTCACATCGTCATCAGAGCTGTTTGGAATTTCTCCATTAAAGATCCTTAAATGCCACACGTGAGGAATGCCTCTATGGTCCTTCTGCCATGTGATGTTGATGAAAACCACCTACCTTTAGGTCTGTACACAGTGGGGCTAAGGCTCTTCTGGAGTGGGATTTCCTTGTCATTTTTCTGTAAAAGACACACAGAAGAGGGTCATATTATTACCATATTGTTTGACTTCCATGAAATTCTATTATGAAAGCGAATTATTGGTGCTGGTGTTTCTTTGATCCAAAACCCTTGGAAGGTGACGAAAAAAATAATTATTTTGGGACACTTCTTGACTCTAAAGTATTGGATTTAATCGAGCGTGATCATGGGAAGATACAGGCAGCGAACTACCAAGCATCTTGGAAGAGGGGAGCAGCTAGACAAACGTTCACATGGTAGTCAGGAACGACAAAGGAAACAGAGGTGGGAGGGGGAGCCACCATCGTGGAGAGTTCAGGGTTGACCACGGCTGAAGTCAGCCAGAAGTAAGTTTGCATGGCTGGAAGTCTGCAAGGCTGGAGGACGACCCATCAAATACATCAGCAGAGGGGCGTGGCCTCAGTATCAGAGTCTGTGGCGATGCAGACGTCTAGGTGCAAGGACAACGTTACCAATGCCCTTTGGACTGATTAGTTAAAATGTACCCAAGGTTGTATCCTTTTCTATTTTAATTTTATCTGATCATTACGATTCATTTTTCCATGACAGATGGATAGGACCGACCAGATCAGCCAATCCAGGGAGCCCTGGGCCTCTCCCCCTTCCTGCTTCATTAAGCCAGCCATAAGAGCCAAAGACATGTGAGGGTCCCTGGATTACTCCCATTTACACTCTTTGGAGACATGGCTACCATGTGTCAAACCACCCCTCACCCCCTCCGCACGCCGACACAGAAAACTAAAGCTGCCTCCTCTGCGTCACTAAGACTCAAGCCGTCCACACCAGATACCTCCTTCAGCGCCACACTCTCACTCTGGTTCTAGTGTCGACTCACACGACATTACATCATTTGACGCGCTCCTATCATTGTCTTCCTCCTCCTATGAACTGTGAATGGTCCTCTCCACCTCCAGTTATTCTGGTCTCCTGATGGATGCCTGGCAATGCCATCCCTTTAGATAAGGGCCTTCCCAGACTGCCAGACTCCGGCACTACTCCCAGACACGGACTATCAAGGCGGAGAACGTGTTCCATTAATCCTGGGCAGTGTTACGCTTGGCCATCCAAACGGGGACATGGTAATTGGACTCATCGCACGGCCTCCTTGATCTCTGTGCTCTCTGTGTTCAGACCGTGAACAGTTCCCCTTTCCCCGCATTAGTGTTGTGCTCTCTCTCTTGCTCTTTCTCTCTCTCTCTCTCTCTCTCTCTCTCTCTCTCTCTCTCTCTCTCTCTCTCTCTCTCTCTCTCTCTCTCTCTCTCTCTCTCTCTCTCTCTCTCTCTCTCTCTCTCTCTCTCTCTCTCTCTCTCTCTCTCTCTCTCCCACTAGATGCCAGCGTGGGGACGACTTGTCGAGCTCGCCCCCTTGGTATCAGCCCTGCAGACTAATGGCCATCATAAGGTTTAGGTGGGGTCCGCAGTGAGCATGAAGCCAAGTCTGGAGTCTGGCTGGTGACCTGACTCACTCCAAGTTCAGTACCTGACTCACTCCCTGTTCAATACCTGACTCACTCCCTGTTCAATGCCTGACTCACTCCCTGTTCAATGCCTGACTCACTCCCTGTTCAATGCCTGACTCACTCCCTGTTCAATGCCTGACTCACTCCCTGTTCAATGCCTGACTCACTCCCTGTTCAATGCCTGACTCACTCCCTGTTCAATGCCTGACTCACTCCCTGTTCAATGCCTGACTCACTTCCTGTTCAATGCCTCACTCACTCCCTGTTCAATGCCTGACTCACTTCCTGTTCAATGCCTGACTCACTCCCTGTTCAATGCCTGACTCACTCCCTGTTCAATGCCTGACTCACTGCCTGTTCAATGCCTGACTCACTCCAAGTTCAGTACCTGACTCACTCCCTGTTCAATGCCTGACTCACTCCCTGTTCAATACCTGACTCACTGCCTGTTCAATGCCTGACTCACTCCCTGTTCAATGCCTGACTCACTCCCTGTTCAATGCCTGACTCACTCCCTGTTCAATGCCTGACTCACTCCCTGTTCAATGCCTGACTCACTCCCTGTTCAATGCCTGACTCACTCCCTGTTCAATGCCTGACTCACTCCCTGTTCAATGCCTGACTCACTCCCTGTTCAATGCCTGACTCACTCCCTGTTCAATGCCTGACTCACTCCCTGTTCAATGCCTGACTCACTCCCTGTTCAATGCCTGACTCACTCCCTGTTCAATGCCTGACTCACTG
>OLKM01000125.1:277002-279502 GCA_900291075.1 Melanogrammus aeglefinus | reverse complement strand
TACTGGAGCCTGGAGCCTGGAGCCGGGGTGGGGAGGCCCTCCTTCAGTGGTCTGGGGAGGGAGGACTGCGTGGACCGGCTGTTACTCAACCAGCAGAGGGGAGCTCTGGAGGCAGCTGATGCCCCCACCCCGGTCGGTGGGTCAGGGGACCGTGGTGGAGAGGTCGGGCGATGGTCGTGTGTGTGTTTGTGTGTACGTGTGCGAGTGTGCGTGTGTGTGTGTGTATGTGTGTGTTTGTGTGTGTGTGTGTGTGTGTGTGTGTGTGTGTGTGTGTGTGTGTGTGTGTGTGTGTGTGTGTGTGTGTGTGTGTGTGTGTGTTTGTGTTTGTGTTGTCGATGACAGTGTGAGGACCAGGATGTTTAGAGCCTCTTCCTGGCTGGTCCAGGTTACCAAGGAAGGTTGTTACTGGCGGTCTAAACATCCGCATCCCCACCACGCCCAAAAAAAAAACATATTATTTATTAAACCCCCCCCACCCCACCACACACACACCACACACACACACAAACATGGACTAGCCCGCAACACACACCCACACACCCACACACTCGATCCTCCCACTCACATTTTTAGGTTAACGAGGGCGGCTCATAAAGAGGAGTTAACAGTGGGGGGCTAATGAGGACTCACCTGGCCCTAGCACGGGGCCATCAGCTAATGAAGACATCTCTCTGAAACCACGGTAACCCCGAGCAGGGGAGGGGGCCGCGAGGGGCCACCGGCGCCACATTGATGGCTTTAGGGCCCTAAAGGTAGGGCCCCGTCGTCTGGAGACGCAGGCATGGGGCGCCATCTCCCCGGAACCCCTCTCCACCCAGAGCCCTCTCCACCCCCCTCCAACCCTCTCCGGCCCCCTCCAACCCTCTCCACCCCCCTCCACCCCTCTCCACCCCCCTCTAACCCCTCCACCCCTCTCCACCCCTTGCTACCGGTCACCTTTACTCTGTCCAAACCCCCTCAGCCATACCACCAATCTGTCTCCGTTCTAATCTGCTTTCCTGCTCAGACACGGCTGTGATCTCTCTCACTGTCCCCGTCTCTCTCTCTCTCTCTCTCTCTCTCTCTCTCTCTCTCTCTCTCTCTCTCTCTCTCTCTCCTCTCTCTCTCTCTCCCTCTCTCTGTCTCCTCTCTCTCATCCCTCTCTCTCCCTCTCTTCTCCATCTCGTCTCTCTCTCTCTCTCTCTCTCTCTCTCTCTCTCTCTCTCTCTTGTCCATGGCTCTCCCTCTCTCGATCACATTGTATACATATAGCTAAAGCTTTCGGAGCAATCACATTTACGTTGGCGTCTTTCTCCCACCGTCTGCTACGCGCGCTGTGGTAATACCGTGCCTTTTCTCCGCCTCTCCCTTCATCCTCGCTCTCCCATTGTCTCCGTCTCTCGCCTGCTCGATCCTCCTCTCACTCCGTCCTCTCTTTCATCCCATCTGTCACCAGGACATCAGTGTGGTCTCACCCTGCCTGTCGTGGCGGTTTGGGCTGACCGTGTGAGACGTGTCTAAGCCAATCACCGCTCACCCCTGTCACATCGGCAGGCTTCACGCCGGCCTCGGATCAGACGGCCTCGTGCATTTTCCACAGCGCTCCATCACGCGACCGCCACACACGCCCACGCAGACACTGGAGAGTGTGCACACGCGTGTGTGGGTGTGTTTGTGACACAATCAACACAAAATATAATGTATGTACTCGACACACAACTGCACAGCCTTTGATGGAGACAAATAGGTGAGCTAAGGAGATCTGTGGACGGCAGAGGGATCGACGATGATGCACGATAGCAATTACCCGCTGCTGGTGATGATGAGGAGGAGGATGATGAAGTGGTGAAGGGTATTCATGGGCTCCATAAGCGAGAACAACGTTAATGAGATCCCTGGGAGTTATTTTCAGGGTTCCCGTTGCTCAACTGACCCCTGGAAACACACCTGATTTATATACTGTTTACTCCGTTGGTCATTGAGGACCTAATGTTATCCAAAGGAGGCTTACAGTGAATTCAGATCATTTTCCTTCCTTTACGGGCGAATTTGAACACCCGAGCCACGATACTTTCCATCACCTATAGAGTATTCCTTTACTAACCCCTTCTTGTCCCCAAGCACAGAGTTACCTTTCGTCTTTCATTGATTATAAGCCCGCAGATCTCCAATGATAAAACACATAACAACGGAGGAAAATCGTTATTCCTTCAATATTTGATTGTGTCATCCCACATTGTGTATCCTGTGTGTATCTAAGTACAGGCCTCCGGTCGGTAAGGTGAGGAGCAGTCACATCACGGTCTCCAAAGCGCTAAAAAGGCTCTGAGAAAATCTATATCTAATCACAAGGGCCCGCGATGGGGTTGGGGGTCCTCTAAAGTCTAACAGCTGCTGCAGAGCCAGGCTCCCTCGGACACCCCAAAATATACACACACTGCTCTCAGTATGTTTTCAATTTGATTTACAACACAAAAGCACACACACACACTGAACACACACACACACACACACACACACA
>OLKM01000125.1:174165-275605 GCA_900291075.1 Melanogrammus aeglefinus | reverse complement strand
GCCTTACAAGATACAATATGAAGAGGGAGAGCTTTTATAGAGTGATGTTACAGCTCTTGTATCTCTTCAATGCCATCGTCGGGAGAGAGTCGACCTCGACACATTTTAACATCACGACTGGCTCCCAGAGAAATCCCACTCACCACTTAACTGGTTCACACCGTTCTAGGGGATTCTAGTTTGGTTTCCACACACTAGACTAGACACACTAGAAGCGCAATCAGGGTGAATGCCTTATTCATCACCAGCCAAACTATTCAGAGTGCTGTTATTCCAAATTCCAAGGCTTCCATTTTTTTCAAAGGACACAAGATTGCATAAATTTGAATTTAAAGCAGAAGTTAACAGAGTTCACTTCGAGCATTCTGGTACAAAAATCACCTAACCCCGGGCACGGACATTACACTGAACCGAGGAGACCTGTTCTCTGTGTGTTTTTCAGTGCAACAAGTTGTGTTGCTGTTGAGGTAAGTGTGACATTCAGCAGACAGGAGATTTACATTGCTCCTCTGGGTGCCGAGAACACCAGGAGAATGGTTGGCATGGAAACTGACCCCCTACATGGCTGTCAGAATGGTTAAATTATTCAGGCTTGCCATCCCTGTGCATCAGCGGGAGGGCCCTGGTTAGCACCTCTTAACGATGGGATAAACAATCAGAAATAAAGCTCATATTTGATGGACACAGATGTTGTTTAATGCAGTGTGGACGCGGCCACGACTCCACTGTATACTCTGATATGCTAAATCTATTTGATCGAGTGAAATCATGGATTTTTATCGTTGAACACAAACACACGCACCTGTGATTACCTGAATCATATTGTGAATCATAGTGTCCATCAAAGCATTTACGCTCAATGTTATGGATGAATAAAATGACATGCTGGAGAAACCTGTTGATTGTGTTTGAGGAAAGGGCAACTTCTGTATGAAATTATTATTTTATTATTAACCTTTTTTTACTTAGGCAAGCAAATTAAGAACAAAATTCTTATTTTCAAGTGCAACCTGAAATGGAGTTGCCTGTCGTGGCTGCTGCCTCATTAAATTCAGTCGTCAGAAGGAAAAAATGACATTTAAACAATGAACAAAAATACAGATCAGAATTATATTTTAAGCCTAAATAAATTAAAAGCCTTGAAAAACGAACAATGTAAAAAACACCACTACAGTGTGTTAAACGTGGAACAGGTAACTGGCACTATAATTTCACATGGGGGCTTTCCAACCCACTCCCAGTTTGACAGAGTGGAACTGCGATGGTTGCCACCCAGTTGTGTTTGTTGGATTATTATAATCGGTGGCGCTAGTCATAACCGCTCAGTGGGCTGAGCACAGACTTTCAGAACAACACCCACAGGGAGAATAATGAAAGTAATTTCAGCCCGTGTTTCAGTGTGAATGAGGGATATATTGCCTCCGTCCCTCATCATGCAACTGGTTGCTGGTAAATTGCATCATGCTAAGCACTAGTGAGCTGTGGCTGTGTCCTGCCGCTCCCAATGGAGGGAGACATTCAGGGACAACATGGCCGTCTTCATTATTCAAATCAGCTAGCGCCGTCTGTCACTCATCTGGGGGATGACTGACAGACAGAAATAACAGATCCGTACGTCCGTGGCCTAATGCAGGTATATCCCCTCTCTCTGAAGAGAGTGACATCGCTTCGCTGGGTCCTTGGATTAACGATGAAGTCGTTTAGCGGAGACTTTCATCCAAAGTGACTGACAACAGGGACCTCAGAGGCAGGCAGGTGAGGCGTCTGGCACGTGGATGCCAGCAGGTCCTCTTGGGGTCTCTCTGCTGGGAGCCCATCACCCTAGACTCTCCTCTCTCCCGTCCTCAGGGTGTTCAGTTGTTTGTGTTTCCACGTGAGGTACAGAAGCTATAGGACACGTTTTCTAAGCACAGCCATGGCTACCAAGGCAATAACCTTGCTTGATTCTCTTTTCTTAACAATGAGACTCTTAAGATGTTGTACCTCCATGCCACTCATTGTTTGTATGTCACTTTTGCTATTGACATTTACATTCAGGGCATTTAGCAGACACTTTTATTCAAAGCGACTTACAATAAGTATATTTTTCAAAATAACTTCTTTTTTTTGAGAAACAACAATATATCAGTTGTCCCGTTTACATGAGAGGTTTAATTCCGAATTAAAATAATTTAATTCCGAATTAAAGTTAATTCCGAATTAAAAATATCATGTAAACACTTAATTCCGAGTGAAAATATAATTCGGAATTAAACTTAATTCCGAATTAAGTTGGTGGTTTATTCCTATTTTAAAGCGGAATTAATTAATTCCTCGATCATGTAAACGTTTATTCTTTTTAAAATTAATTCCGGTCGTTCTGCGCATGCTCCTTGCGGTGCCCTTCTGTCGTGATGACGCACATATTCCACGCACAGCAAGATGGCGGCCCGGAGCAGACGTTGGTCCCAAGCGGAAGTTATTTATTTAATTAGTACGCTGGAAGAATTGCAATAATGAAAAGGGTGGACGGAAGAAAACACAAAAACACAGCCGTTGGTTCAAAGTTAACGTTAACCGTGTCGCCTCTACATCCCTCTTCTCTCGGCCACTCCATCCAACTCCCTTCTCCTCCTCCTCAACTGACGAAAACTAAGCAGTATAAATATAATATCGAGTTGCTGCTTCAACAGCATGAACAGAGCAAACATAAAAACTTGTACGATGTGTGTGTCCATAATGTAAACAGACAAAAAAAACGGTTGAAAAAAAAAAGCCGGTAGCCAGCTGGAGTTTGTTTTCTTCGCGGTGACGTAAATACGTTGACGTGCCCCCCTGTCCAATCAGAAACCTTCCCGACCTCCAGACGTTGAGCGGAATTAAATAAAGGCGATTTAACGTGTTTTCCATGTAAACCCCAATTCGGAATTATTATGTCCATGTAAACTCGAGGGAAAATATTTTAATTCCGAACTATTTAATTCCGAATTAATTAATTCCGGTTTAAAAACATCATGTAAACGTGGTAAGTGTCTGTACATTAAGGATGTTCATAGAACCAAAGGCCGAGGGGGTCATCCCTATGTTCCCCGGGTCCTATGTTCCCCGGGTCTGCTCGGGGAACACATTTTTTTAAAGTCCTATGTTCTCAGTTTTTCCCAAAAAGGAGCCCTATGGTCCCGGTCACATACATATCGGGGAACATAGGACCCTTTTTGGGAAAAGCGGGGAACATAGGGACCCTTTAAAAAAAAGAAAGAAAAAAAACGGGTCCTATGTTCCCCAGTCTCATACAAAGAGGGGAACATAGGACCCGGGGAACATAGACACGCTCCCATGCCAAGCACTAACAATCATGAGGTTAACCTATTCCTTCTACACAACAGCCATGATCAGATGCTACACAATGCTTAGTAAGTACTATTTTTATGTGCAAGGACGTAAAACATACAATAGGGTCTAGATTAAGTGCCAGTTCTATGCGTTCAAATATTTGCCATAGTAGTTTCTCCACATCCTCTGTAGCACTAGTGATGACCAGAATCATTTTTTCTCCCTCAAAGTGTTTCCGGTTGTTCTTTTGTCTGAATTAAATTACATCCTGGAGGGACCCGTTAACATAGACTGCATGTTAATGACTGAGGAAAGGGTCATTTCTGTATGAAATTGAATTCTAGGTCCATTATTCCTTATCCCGTCGCGGCTGCTACCTCATTGAATTCGGTCATTAGAGAGGGAAAAAAAAGACAATAAACAATAAGAAAAATACAGAGAAAGGTTCTTTCTTTTTACAAAAGCCTAAAGAAATTAAACGCTTTGAAAACGTAAGAAAAAAGTTCAGCACTGTGTATTGAATGTATAATAGGTGACTAGCTCTATTATATCACATGGGGGGTCCGTCCAGTCTCAGTTTGACGTAGAGAGTGGATCTGTGATGGTTGTGTGTAACGGATTATTGTACTGGTGGCACATCCTCAGCTGTAACAAATGAACCTACAAAAAATAATTTGAATACTAGTCTGCCCCCAGGTGGTTCAATGTGTTAATGACCCGGGATTTAATTTCAACCAAATTGATTTACAAATAAGATGACAATAATGAACAGTTTTGCCAAAGCATTCATTTTTATTAACCCAACATTTTCATCAAAAATTCCATAACTACAGGACATTTATTGGCTTAACTTGGTGGAACTGTCCCGGCAATCTATGCTAACGAATCACGTTTCTCACAGCTCGATAGGCAAACTATTAATACATTTTTGACCTTTCAATCGCATTTACATTTAGAGTAAAAAAACAAAATACACTATATTTACATTACAATATTCAGCCTGCTTCTGAACAAAACCGAGGGCTTTGGCGCTGTGCGTCCTTGAAGCGTTAAGTGATCGCAAGTCAATAAACGTTAACCTCTTTCCTCTGAAATGTGACTTCTTTCTCTCCGACAACAGTAGAGTGGTTAAAGGGCTACAGGGTACATGTCCTGCAGGGAATCTCTCCATCCCGCACTGGCAGAAAGGTACTCAATCGCGCACTCACGCACACCTACAGACACACACACGCACACACACTCAGACTTACGCAAATATAAACAGCAAGCAATGCAGCAGCCGCCCCCCCAAACACACACACACGCACACACACAAACACACACTCAGACTTACGCAAATATAAACAGCAAGCAATGCAGCAGCCCCCCCCCCCCCCAAACCCACACCCACACCCGCACCTTGTTTTTGGGGAGCCTGCTCTCATCCAAACACTCTTTAAATACAAGCTGCGTTATAAGGCCTGAAGCATGGGGCTCCGTCTTTCCAGACTGCCGCAGAAAAGACTCTTCTGCTCCTAAAATAAAGGCAACGCCATCTCATCGCTTCACCTCCGACCAGTTGAGACGTGAGGCAGATTAGGGGATAAAACACACATCAATTCCAGAGATGGTTAGAAACTGGATAAGGTACATTAAGAATAGCGCCTGTTGTGTTCCTAGCACGAAGGGGCGACGCACTCCGGAGAGGTCAATACAAACACAGAACAGAACATCCAGTTGCTTCTACAGGAATCCAGAATATAAAAAAAAGTGCCCCGTGTCTTTCGTTTCCAGAGCTGCACACTGATCTAAGCGACTCATCTGAATCCACATTCAGTTGCTGCGGACATACAGGAAAAGACAGGGAGACCAAAGACAAGGGATGGATGGGGAGTTCAAAAGGAATACAGTGCAGGGTTTTGTCGAGTGTTTGGGTCGTTCCAACTCTGTGAGTGTACTCTGCTGCCTTGTGGCACTAAAAGGAGAGCAGGTATTTCCAATGCATAACACAACAACACTACAAGGTGAAGTGAATAACAGAAAAGCAAGAAGCTCTGTTCCTGCAGGCCAAGGCGCTGATAAACAGACGGATGAAATGCGGTTTGGTGGTTTCCCTTGAGATCCCACACTGGCTTGGGGAGAAGAAACCCGTTTGGAAAAACTAACAAAAGAGCAGACATCTCAGCCTCTGAACAGCATGTCTCGTACACATGCCTGGCCGAAGTAAAAGGCTACACAGTTGTGTTCAACCTAGTGCTTTTTTTGAGTGTAAAAAAGCTAGATAAAGCTGTGGAGATAATATAAGATCCTGCTTCACTCGTAAAGGCTGCTTGACTCTGGCTGTGTGAATATGGCTTTATACTGGTTATTAATAAATGCCCCCTCTGGTGCTA
Organism: Melanogrammus aeglefinus; assembly: GCA_900291075.1. Lineage (NCBI taxonomy): Eukaryota > Metazoa > Chordata > Actinopteri > Gadiformes > Gadidae > Melanogrammus > Melanogrammus aeglefinus. The sequence goes on along the minus strand of OLKM01000125.1, from coordinate 269,921 downwards.
TGGGAACACACAAGCAGGAGTGAGAACACACAAGCAGGAGTGTGAATCAACCGCCCCGGCTCGGTTTGGTTACACTCACGTTTGCGCTCAACATATTGGTTGAGGAAGAGTCTCACTTTGTGCTGCATACATAACATTTATAACATTTCATAATTTAACTTTAACCTTTCAATTGATCTTTCCAATATGGTGACCTGGCCATTTCTCATGTTATCCCATCTGAGTCTGAAGTACAGCTCTTGTCCAGGTCAGCGCAGATATATGGATTTAGACTGCGTGGTATCTTCTCAGTATCCCTGGTACACTGTATAGATAACTGCATGTATGGCTGTGGCTATAAGGCGTTCTGTGTGTTAAGGAAAGTGCACAGGTTCACCAGTCCTGCCAAAGCGATTTTTACACACATGCACTCAAATGCACACATGCACAAACACACACACGTCAAACCGGTAAACATTGTATTTCGTTTGCTGTGATTAATAAATTAAAAGTTCAGCAGTTGACATTCATCAGCTGGTTTTCGTGTGTGTGTGTATGTGTGTGTTCCTATATGTGTGTGTGTGTGTGTGTATATAATATGTGTGTGAGAGTTAGTGTGTGTGTAAGAGTGTTAGTGTGTGTGTAAGAGTGTAAGTGTGTGTGTGTAAGAGTGTTAGTGTGTGTGTAAGAGTGTTAGTGTGTGTGTGCATGTGTGCGTGTGTGTCTCTTTGGGGGTCCCGCCGCTCAGTGCAGCTCTGTGGCCGTGCTCAGCAGCTCCAGGTCCTTGCGGGTCCGGGTGCTGTCGGGGGGGCAGCCGTAGACCCCCAGGCCCAGGGGCAGGTAGCGCTCCCTGGGGCCCAGGACCTCCTCCCCCTGGCCGGTCTGGAGGGACACCCAGGGAGGAGGGGACCCCGGGGACCCCGCTGGACCCTGGAACCCCCAGAACGCCAACGCTTCTGTCCAGAGGAAGAGAGAGAGAGACAGAGACAGAGACAGAGACAGAGACAGAGACAGAGAGAGCAGAGACAGAGACAGAGACAGAGAGACAGAGACAGAGACAGAGACAGAGAGAGAGAGAGAGAGACATAGAGAGAGATGCATAGATAAAGAGACAGAGAATTGAGATAAAGGGTGACATAAAGAGAGAGAGAGAGGGAGACAAAGTCAGAGACAGAGAGAGACATAGAGAAAGCGACAGACAGGCATATTGAACTACAGCACCAACCTTTCCCCAGCAGGTGGGCCGTCTTGGCCACCCCCAAGGGGACCAGATGAGACGAAACGTCAGCGAATCCCACCGGATCCCCTCGGGTTGCCAGGAGGACGATGGACCTAGAGAGTGGAGACACACACCGCTGTAAACCAACTACAGTGTGCAAATGAAGCTGAAACATATAGGTCTGGTTTGATCCTGTTTGAGATCGACTGGCCCCTCCCCTCACCTCTTTGGTATCACTGTTTTCAGAAACTGTTGCATGTTTGCATTCATGGCGGCAAAATAGTTCTTTTTGAGGACTTTCCCTGAGCAGGCGTCCACACAGAGCATGTAGAAGCCGGGCTTGGAGAAGGGCGAGACGACCTCGTTCACCTGATGGGAGACAGGAAGCAGGAAGTAGAACAGGTCACACTACAGAGCGAGCGTCGAATCATAGCACAGCGAGACAGAGACAGAGAGAGAGAGAGACAGACAGAGAAATAGAGAGAGAAAGAGAGAGAGACAGAGAAATAGAGAGAGAGACAGAGAGACAGAGAAATAGAGAGACAGACAGAGAGACAGACAGACAGAGAGAAAGAGACAGAGAGAGACAGACAGAGACAGAGAAATAGAGAGACAGACAGACAGACAGACAGACAGACAGACAGACAGACAGACAGACAGACAGACAGACAGACAGACAGACAGACAGACAGACAGACAGACAGACAGACAGACAGACAGACAGACAGACAGACAGACAGACAGACAGACAGACAGAGAGAAGAGAGGCTGTTTCTATTCATAGGGTGCAGTGTGTAGGGTGCTGTTGGAGGGTGCTGTTTGTAGGGTGCTGTTGTAGGGTGCTGCGGGGGCCCTCACAGTGATGAAGGAGCTGTTGTCCCCGTTCTGCAGCTCCTTGGTGCTCAGGGACTTGATCTGCGTGTGCAGGTAGGAGGTCCAGGGCTCGCTGGAGAACACCAGCTGGGACAACAACATCAACAACATCAACAAAGATGTTTTCACTAGCTTCTTATATTGATGTGCACTATTAAGTGGGTTGTGGTGTGTGCTGTGGTGTGAGTACACTCCTACTATGGCCGGCCCCAGATCAGACAGCAACCCCTTAGTACTTGCGGTTAACTAGACATCTACCACCGGGTTTCCTCTGGCATTAAAGGTAAAAAGGTCAATTCATTTACAGCGCTTTTCAAAAACCACCATGGCTATGTCGGCCTGTGCTACGTTAACTTATGCAAAATGCTACAGTAAGCAAACAGACATCCAAGCCCCTACCGCAAACACACAGTGTATGTGCGAGGTGCACAAGCAACATTATGCATCTGAACAACGCGCCACTGACTTCAAACCAGGTATTTCCTGGTTTGCGGCGCAATGGTTTTCTAAAACTGCCAAAATAGCACCAGGGAACGTTTGCGCCAGAACACGCCTCCTCCTTTCACCGAACCGCCCCTTGGGGCGCAAGATCATCCCCTAATTTACCGACGCGTGGCGCAGGAGGGAAAAGAACGCTCTGCGCCAGTTGCAAACTAGCAGCGACACATGCGCCAGTGATTAAGTCAATTGCGCCGGATGCAAGATAGGGCCCCGTGTGTATAACGAGGCCCCTGAACACAAGGACATGTGCACACGGTACACAGCCGCTGGAGACCCACCTGCTTGGCCCCGCAGTCCTTGCAGGGAGCGTCGGAGAGGGGGGGCATGGGCAGGCTGGCCGAGGGGGTCTTGGCGTACTTGGGGTAGGCCTTGGCAGTGCAGTCGCAGGTCTGCGAGGAGGCCGTGGTGGCTACCACCCGGACCCGCTCGCAGCCGCGCGACGAGCAGTAGCTGTGGCCCTCGCGGCCGTGTCGCGCCCGCAGGTACAGCCACAGCAACCTGGGGGGGGGGGGGAGGGGGGGGGTTAGCTTCAGCATGATAAAATGTATCGATCGTTGGACCCCCCATTTCACAGATTTTCAATAGTAGGCAAAAGTAACAACAAGGACCACCGGCAGGGTCAATGTATATACTGGACTACTTGGTTCTATCACACACACACACACACACACACACACACACACACACACACACACACACACACACACACACACACACACACACACACACACACACACACACACACGCTACACCTGTGTTTTTCTACTGTGACGATGAATAGAACTATGTTTTTCAGTTTCTCAGTATTCAAACAGTGTATCATGGTCTTGAGCATAAAATCATAGATCATCGTTATTCTTTTTTCACTTTAACCGTGCTATAACACGCTTCGACATGCCGAGTTTGGATTAACGCAGCGTGCCGTCGGACACCAATTTATCGGAACGTTAATTTTACAGCCCTGACTTCTCCAGAACATTCGTTATAAAACGCGCAGGTGAAGGATGGAAGGATTTACGATTTTCAACCAGAAGAGCAGAAACTGGACAAATGCACCCAAGCCGACAAGATGATAATCCTCAGAGGAAGTGCACAAGCATAAGAACTTCTTATAGTAGTAATCTTAAATAAAAGTGCACCAGAATACGCACTACTTATTGAAGTAATCTTAAATAAAAGTGCACCAGAATACGCACTACTTATTGAAGTTATCTTAAGAAGAAGTGCGCCACCGAACACCTGGTAGAACACCCACTGAAGCTGATTGGAGCAGAGCACCGCAGTGTAAACCAATAGCAGCAGAGTGTTTGTGTCTCCTCACCCCGCGCCGCGGTCGAAGAAGTACTTCCTGTCCAGCGGCACCCTCTCCAGCTCGGCCAACGAGCCCACCGTGCCGTAGTCGCTGATGTCGTCGAAGCTGTTCCCCTGGCGATCGTTGGTGTCGGCCATGACCTGGAAGGTGGTGTCAGAGGGGTAACAGATCCCCACCAGGGTCCAGTCCCCTCTGAGAGAGAGAGGGAGTGAGAGAGAGTGAGTGAGAGAGAGTGAGTGAGAGAGAGGGAGTGAGAGAGGGAGTCAGAGAGAGGGAGTGAGAGAGGGAGTCAGAGAGATTGTGAGTGTGTGAGTGAGTGTGAGAGAGTTAGTGTGAGAGAGACACAGATGGGGCTTTCACACCAAAAAGAACCGAGAGCCAGTTCCGGGCTGGTGCTAGGGCCAGTTCCAAACTGGTTCCAGCCTTATCCCAGTTACGAACCGGTTGGTTTCACACCGGCGAGAGCCAGCCATGGAGCCGGCGAGAGCAACGTCATGACGTCACTTCAAACGTCTGCATACGTCTCCGCTTTTACCGGCAACCCTCGCAGTTTCAAACACAACAATGGTGGAATACGCGGCAGCTGTTGAAGTTTTTCTCCTTTCTTTGGGCGCCTACTTAGGCAACCAAACACAACAGATCCAGCGAATCTGTGATAATGATCGTGTGCGCGAGAGCAATGACCGGTCTTCGTTTGTCTTCCTGTTTATGACGGTAAGGATAACCCCGCCCCCTGCCCCTGGCGTAAAGCGGTTCCCGTTCTAGCCCAGCTCACAATTGGGGCTTGAGTTGAACCGGATTTTAGGGGCTGGAGCCGGTTCTTTGGCGGTGTGAAGCCAAAGCCCTGGCTCTAGCTCCGAACCGGCCAGGAACGGGCTCCGATTTTGCGGCGGTGTGAAAGGGCCAAGACAGACAGACAGACAGACGTGTTCTTGATTAAATGTGCACACAATCAATTAATGGTGAAAGTGTCCTATAGAGATACACACAGACAGAGATACATCTGTATTATCAGATAAATAATAATGTATATATATAAGATTTATTTATATATATATATCATCTATCATTTATAACTAAATAATAGATACAATTTATTGAGTTATTTTTATATACAGTATATATATATATGATATATATAAATATATATATATAATATATATATATGATATATAAAAATAACAAACAAAATATTTAATTATAGATAAATAATATATACTTTAAACCCTAAAGGATTACATAGGGCTGATAAAAGTGTACATTTTACAACTACAACATACAAGACATACACACACACACAAAGACACACACACAGAGACCCACACACAATACAGACCCACTCATCGAGACTCCACACCCCCTACAACCCCTCAACACAGCCCCGCACACCCTACACAACCGAGACCCCCGCAACCCCGCCCACCTGTCGTAGTTGATGAGTGACAGCACCACGTCGCGGGGCGCCAGGCCGCTCCAGTGCAGCGTGTAGCTCTTGCTCATCATGAGGACGGGCTGGTACTGCTGCGACAGTGCCCCCTGGCTGTTGGTGCCCCGCAGCAGCAGGGGCGCCCGCGGGTACTCATCCCTGACGATGGACAGTGTCAGGCTGGGGGCACCATGCGTCTGGATGTACACCTGGGAGGGGGGGGGGGACTCCGTCAGCATCACCGTGGTTACCAAATGTAGCGTTTATGTGTGAGATTCTATTATCCAAAGTCTAGTTTTTTATAATCTTCCAACAGGGACAACTCAGAGAAGGCAATCAATCGGTCTGATCTATTGGATACACCCCCCCCCCCACACACACACACTCACACACACACACTCCCACACACACACACTCCCTGCCCAAGCATCACCGTGGTTACCAAATGTAGCGTTTATGTGTGAGATTGCAGTTATTTATAATCTCTCTTCACAGGACAACTGTGAGAAGGCAATCGATCGATCGGATGTATTGGATAAGGCAAGGAGAAGATGAATCTTATTCTATTAATCAAAACAAATGAGCACACACACACAAAGACACACACACAGAGACCCCCACACAGATACAGAGACACAGAGACCCCCACACAGATACAGAGACCCCCTTCATACACAGACACACACACACACACACACAGAGAACCCCACACAGATACAGAGACCCCTTGGCGCGCACACACACACACACACAAACACACACACACACACACACACACACACACACACACACACACACACACACACACACACACACACACACACACACACACACACACACACACACACACACACACAGAGACCCCCCTCACACACAGACACACAGATATAGAGACCCCTTGGCACACACACACAGATACAGAGACCCTTTGGCACACACACACACACACACACACACACACACACACACACACACACACACACACACACACACACACACACACACACACACACACACACAGACCCCCATACAGATAGAGAGCCACCCCCCCCCCCCCCCCACCACGCGCTCCCGCCCTACCTGGGCGTAGCGGCCGCTGCACGCCACGGCGTTCCAGCGGGACAGGTTGGCGCAGGCGGGGTGCTGGATCAGGAAGTTGTCGGCGCGGCCCACGAACACGCCGGCGCGGCCCGTCACCGAGCCGTCCACGTCGTGGAAGATGGAGTTCTTGTCGCCGTCCAGGTCGTTCTCCTCGAACCACTGGCCCGGCCGGCCGAAGAACGCCCGCAGACCCACCTGGGGCACGGGACGGGGGGAGAGAGCTGTGTTTTTAATTAAATGTGCTTCTATAGACACACACACATTAGCTATACATCTGTATATCAAATAAATAATATAATATATATACAGGATTTATTCATAAATATATACCATCTATCATCTATAACTAAATAGTTAAATAATATATTATAATTTATATATATACACACACACACACACAACACACACACACACGTATATATATGTATACGTATTTATATATATATTATTAAAAAAATAACAAGCAAACAAATATTTAGTTCTAGATAAATATACTTTAAACCCTAAATGGTTAAACAGGACTGATAAAAATACACATTTTACTACACGCACACACAAACACTCTCTCTCAGGGCGTTTAGCAGACGCTTTTTTCCAGAGCAACTTACATTAAGTACATTTGTCAGAAGAAAGAGAAACAACAATATATCAGCGTCGGTACAGTAAGGATTGTTCGTAGAAACAAGTACCAATCACTAACAATGGCTAGGTTAACCCATTCCCCGTTTACAACAAAGACAGCCAAGACAAGATGCTACACAATGCTCAGTACTTTTTCTAAGTGCAAGGACATACAACATACAATAAGTGTGTACGTCTGGGGTGGGGGGTGGGTGGGGGGGGGGGGGTAAGGGGGAGACTAGATTCTGCATAGAGACATAGAAGTAGATGTAGTAGAGCACGTGATCTCCGTGTTCCCACGAAAGCGGCCTTTCGTCTCTTCAAAAGCGTTCTGAAAGCAGATTGTCTGGCCAGCTTGGGTGGCGAGTGCCTCCCACATTCTGGTCCAGGGCACCGAACCCAGGACAATAAACAATTCACCCAGAACAATAAACCAAAGACTGGAGTAGACATGTATATTTATGAACAAACCTAGGATCTCTGAACACAAACTTGTCTCAACACAGCACATGGTGGAACAGTACAGTATACAACATGACGCTGTGATGATTGGTCTTTCTATATACAACATTGCGCTCCAAATCTGGAAAAATCTTTGTCATTAAACAGTGCTATTAACTCGACCACCAACAAGGGGCGCCAGATATCCTAAATGTCATTGGTTAACGGAGCGGTCCCCTCCCACCTATCCGACCCCTTGCTACGCTATTCTACCGATAAGTGCCAGCTCAGAAACTAGAGACTGAGCTCTGATCCAGGCCATCGAGGGGAAACCAAGAACAAACGAGGGCACTCCGCCAATGAAACACGCCAACTCAGCAGAGCAACAGCTGCTGGGTGTGGGTCGAGAGGTAGAGCAACGCAGAGGGTGAAGGGTTGACTAGGAAAACACTGTCAAAAACAGCAGGCACCATATGTATGAATGAGAGAGAGAGAGAGAGAGAGAGAGAGAGAGAGAGAGAGAGAGAGGAGAGAGAGAGAGAGAGAAGACAGACAGAACAGGACAGAGACAGACAGACAGAGACGAGAGAGAGAGAGAGAGAGAGAGAGAGAGAGAGAGAGAGACAGACAGACAGACAGACAGACAGACAGACAGACAGACAGACAGACAGACAGACAGACAGACAGACAGACAGACTGCTGTCACACGTTTAGCCTCGTCCCTATTCAACTGATCAACAACAACAACAACAACAACGTCGTTTACGACGACGTCATCGAGCACCGTGTCCCCTTATACGGACACCGGCCGGTCGGTAGACGGGGCCAACCGGGGTCTTGGCCGGTCGGAGGCGGGGCTGTACTCACGCTGGGGTGGAAGTGGAGGCGGGACAGGTTGTTGCGTGGCGTGAGCTGCCAGGTGTTCTTCAGGCTGAAGCCCACGGCGCTGGTGAACCGCTCGACCGTGGGCGCGAAGCCGCGGAACGTGCTGCTGGTCAGACGCACCGGCCCGTCGTAGATCTGGAAGCCGCGGATAGGGAACGTCCTGGGAGGGGGGGGGGGGGGGGGGACACAGCGTTTGAAGCGGGATCAGTGAACACTCTGTCACCGCGGGGCCCCGCGGTGACAGAGTGTTCACTGATCCCGCTTCAAACGCTGCGTCACGTCGCCGTCAGCGCCGCGTCCGAACCACAGGTGGCGCCGTCACACTGCAGTCCTTTACGCTTCGAGAACGATCAATGGATAAATAGCTGACGTCGTCGTTTAGGAGAGTGGCCGGACTGTCCTCAACGCGCTGGCTGTCGCCTGGCGTGGTTGACACCACCGTCGGTGTGTGAATGTGTGCATGAATGGGTGAATGTTAAGCAATATTGTAAAAGTGCTATATATAAATGCAATCCGTTTAGCATTTATGACAGCCTCTCCTAACAGAAGGAGATCTCATTAGACGCTAACCGCGATGCGAGTCGAAGGGGTCAAGCGGTCGCTCCTGGGATCAGACCCTAATTTGGTAAGCGGGTTCTCCTGGTTGTGTTTACATGTGTTTGACAGAAAACGCCAATCATGTCTTGACCACGTTGAACCACAATGACGGCCAGGCAGAGCGGTAAGGTCATGGCCCTTGTAAAACACTAAATATTTAACCTCAACCGGCGGTCAATTCGATGCTACCGTAGACTAGCTCTGGAAACCGAGCGATTAGCCACGCCACTTGTGTGTGTGTGTGTGTGAGAAAGAATGTGTGTGTGTGAGTGTGTGTGCGTAGGTTCGTGTCTGTGTTGTATAAGACGTTCAGCGAGACAGAATGAGAACAAGACAGCAACCCAGAAAGGTAGTGAGGTCCTGGGAGGACAGGGAGCCGGAGAGAGGCCCACCGTGGCTGATTAAGGCCGGGCTGCAGCCTGACAAGCTAGCGCCTGGGGCATGTTCGAATTAATGGAACAAAGCTCTCGGTCTGGGGTCTGTGGTCGTACAGGCCCAACTGAGGCTGACTCACTGTGAGGACAGACAGCAGGGATGTAGTTCACACCTTTTTTTGACCACAGAGCGCACTGCGTTGCACGACAGCCTTGCCAAGTCAGGCCAGAGCATGCGTTTAAATAGGGCTTGGTACCAGAATGCATCATGGGTTTTTCCTGCTGGCGATACTCCGTCATATGTAAAGGACTCGGGGCCGGTGCAGCACTGTAAAATCCCGAAGGCTATGCGAATTTAAACTTTGTTTTGCCAGGTCTCACATGAGAAACACTGTCTAACACAGCAATGTTTCCCCATAATTACCAGTTATTTCAGAGTTAATTACTTAAGGCCGCGGCTACACCAGACGCGGAAATTTTGCTTTGCGGACGCGGTATGAACGCAGCAGAATTCGAAACCGTTGAAAGCAATGAGAGTGGCTACACCAGACGCTGAAACTGAACGTACCGCGCCGACATTTCCGCGTGGAAAATTAAGACATAGATTGGTTTCTATTTTTATTATTTTCCGCGAGGTTTGCGTGGGCCTTTTAACATAGACCAAAAAATAGACCATAAAACTTCCGCTTGGTGAACGTTCTATTTCCGCACGAGTGAATTTCCGCGTCTGGTGTAGCCGTAGCGTAACAGTGACCAAAAAAACATGGCTACTAACATAATAACGAACATTCCAATGCTCCTATGCTTCCAAAATGGAGGTTCGCTGCGAAGTGTCATCGTAATAAACAACGCCTGTTCCGGAACGCCCACCACATCTACAGGAAGTCATTTTAGGTGTTAAATGACAAGGTTCACTTGTTTTTCTCTGGAAACCACAGTTTTAGGAAGTGGGTGAGTAATAGATTCATTTTGATGATATGAGGATATATAAAGTTGAGAAACTTGCAAAACTCTTTCCTTCCTTTGCCATCGCTACCAGCATCAAAGATAACTCTCAGTAACTCTCAAACAACTCTCAGTAGCTAAATCTATCTTTATTATGAGCTTTCTATGCATTCATGTGCTTGTTATCTTACAATAATCCCACCTCATGCTTGTTGAGCCATATTGAATAAAAGCGTTATTAAAATCACTTATTGCTGTTTCTTCAAGCCTTCTCTCTCACCTGTTTCTGGGCAGTGTCCTCATCTTCCCATCGGAGCCGCCAAGGCCCCAGTACTTGTTCTGCCCCCCGCTGGTTCCCCGGTTCTGGCTCTCGCCCACAAACAGGGACTGGCTCACCTCCTGGCTGGAGCCCTCATCCTTAGGGTAACTGCCATCGCTGCACAGAGCGAGGGGAGGAGGGAGAGATCGATGAGACCGAGTGTCAAGGACAGGCCAGGGGTTATATATAGCGCGGACCGATTGATTTAGTGGGAGATATTGGAGGTGGAGGGTGAACGGGTAGTGCAGGCGTTACTGAGCTTGAGAGACAGGAAGAGAGAGATAGAGGGAGAGAGAGACAGGAGCGGGGCGAGAGGAAGAGACGGGGCGACAGGAAGAGCGAGACAGGGAGAGAGAGAGACAAAAAAGCAAAGACATAGAGGGAGAAGAAGAGAGACAGAGGGAGAGAGAGACAAAAAAAGCAAAGACAGAGGGAGAGAAAACGAGAGCAAGACAGACAGACAGACAGACAGACAGACAGACAGACAGACAGACAGACAGACAGACAGACAGACAGACAGACAGACAGACAGACAGACAGACAGACAGACAGACAGACAGACAGAGAATCAAGATAGCAACACACAGAGACAGAGACAGCGAGCAAGAGAGAGAGTGAGAGAGAGAATGACAAAGAGAGAGAAACACAATGACAAAGAGAGAGAGACAATGACAAAGCGAGAGAGAGGAGAGAGGTTTGAGGTTAACGGTAATCTAAGGCTTCTGCTGTGTGCCCAGTATCTATCAATCACAGTTGGTTCTTGGCAAACACCTGGAAGTTGGTTGGCAAGGCCGCAGTGAATCCTCAAGGTTCAATAAACACACATTAAGAGGTGAAGCGACACACACCTGGCAAAGGACAGGCCCACTCCGTTGTCTGCAAACCTGTGTCAACAATAGAGGAAATATGAGCATTGAATAATAAAGACAAACTCAAAACAACCACCAACACCAACAATGTAAACCATCTAAGGCAACCATGCAGCTGTTAACACCAGTGGCCACTGGTTGGTCCATGACGGCGATAAAGATCTAACACCCACTCCCAGGGGTGGGTCCATGACAGCTAAACAGCCGGTAGCACCAGTGGCCACTGGTTAGTGCATGGTAGCCATACAGTGGTCCCCAGTGGTTGGCTCCAGTGGTGGGTCCGGGGCCCATGGAGGCGGCCCTCTCACCCAGAGTTCCTGATGATGATGTCCCCTCCCCGGATCCAGGCCCCCAGGTCGTTGTTCTTGAATGAGATGAGCGTGTCGATGACCGCCGCCACGCGCGGACGGCTGGGGTCGGCGTGCTGATGCGGCCGGAATCTGAACAAACAGGAAACACGCGGCGTACGTCAGGTGGGGCCAAGGGCATGCACACACGCACGCACACAGATACAAACACAGACACAAACACAGACAAAAAACAAACACACACATACACACACACACTTACACTCCCTTACAAACAGACACACTTACACACACATGAACACACACACAGACCAACTCACACACATACACAAACACTTTCTAAATGTTACACATTATTATTATCTAACCTGGGAACCACATGCATCTGTGTGCTCATGTTTTATTCACTCTGGCCCCGCTTTCATTGTGACAGATTCTTAGTAGGACTGACTTGGGTCGGGCCAATCAAAACCCTTTATTTAAGACGGGGCGGGTTTAATATGATGACTGTACAGAGGAGCGCCCAATGGCAGAGCCGATGAGGCATTTACAACCAACAACCAAGATGGCTGCCGCTCCTGTGTGACACGTTTTGTTTGCTCTGATTGGTCGTTGTTTTATCCAAATGCTTCAGGAGGCATTTGTCTGTGCCCTCTGAAAACGCCCCTTGGAAGTTAGGGGGCTTAGGGGTCTGAGACTAATGCGCATTAGTGAATTGGTCTGGCTTCTTTCTACATTCTTCTTCACAAAACTCGAGAAAACTGGGCACAGGAATGGTGTTCCTCGTTCAAACACACACACACACACACACACACACACACACACACACACACACACACACACACACACACACACACACACACACACACACACACACACACACACACACACACACAGGCTGGCAGAGATGTAATCTTTTTTCCTTTTTTTTCCATTTGGAAGGGGCTGTGTTTGAGTAGCGAGCGAAATGGAAACTCTATCTGTGAAGCCTTGTTTTCTCTGTCAATAAGAACCAGCCTCAACCAAAATAGTAGTCGTATGGTAATGTATCTCTCCTCACAGTCACGTGGCCCATATCAACGCACATGGACAGGCACAGATGGCCAAAAACAGCTGAATTATCATATAGTACTACGAGGTCGGAGCGAAACACAAATATACCTCAATATATACCGCATATACCTCAATATTGACCTTGCTTTACACCACATCCTAATGCACACGGTGTATGGCCAACGACCACAAAACCTGCTAAAATGTGTAGGCTATGGTCTTGGGTAAACAAGGCAGGCAGCGCACATACCTGGGAACCCTGGCGGTGTATGGTTTATTGTGCCGTTTGACCACGGACTGGAAAACGCTCCGTATTTAGCACACGGCTTCGATTACATTGGAGTGGATTACATTGCAGGGACAGTGGTTAGCACACACTGGGATGGCTCAGGCCTGCTGCAAACACTGTGGTGTAAAGAAGATACCTGCAGAACGCACACACACCTGGCACTGTTGTCTAGACAGAGGTACTCCCTGGGGTCCTTCGCCGTGGCGTTGGTCGTCTTCACAGCTTTATCAATGAACAGCCCAGCCTGGGGGTGGGGGGAGACACAACAACAAGAGACGCTGTTAAATGCGGTCCGGGCAGGGGTTCCCCAGTCACGGGGACACACACACACACACACACACACACACACACACACACACACACACACACACACACACACACACACACACACACACACACACACACACACACACACACACACACACACACACACACACACACACACACACACACACACACACCAGGCAAACACACACAGACACACACGTTTCTTTGTTGACCCACTCAGACACAAGAGTGCCACTATGTGTTCCAGAGTGCAGGGCCAATAGGCCGGGGCTAAATTTAAACCCGGAGCTCCCAAAAAAATAAGAGCATTCATATTTTGTCACATCGCTAGGGCTAACATTTCATGAATGACCAGAATCCCATCTCGTCTGTGTTACATACAGATCTATATTTATATATATGCATCCGGATCTTTTGACAATTTGATGGAAAACCACCAGCTGGGGCCGCATGCACTCTAATGCATATGAATGCATATGAATCATAACGTATGTGTGGGAGTGATTGCGGAAAGCTGTGCCGCGGGGACTTAGTCCTGGGTATGACTTCTGTCATACCCAGTTCTGCCTCAGGGGCTCAGACTACCTCCAGGCCCTCCGAGAGAGGCTCCTTCAGCCGGAGCAGACAAAGAGCTTACAGTTCACCTGCCCAACTGTTATTATGTTACACACAGTGCCCACAGAGACGTATTGTGGGACTCAGGGAACAGGGGAGGTGGTTGCCTCCATTGCTTTTGCAATGCGTGATTCAAGTCTTGGAGTATTAAGTCATAAAAAAATAGCAATAAATATCAGCTATTTTAAATTTAATTAATTTTAACTATTTTGATACCGTAACCTAAGTGAAGCCATCCATAGGCAATTCTATAAGCAATAGGATGAGACACAGCACAACAGTGTGCCATATCCTTTGCAAAAATGTTTATCACTCCAAAGCTAGAAGCTCTCGCTGAAAACCAACCCAAACTAAGGACCCCTTAAACAGCTGTGACGAGGTACACAAGGCTTTGCTGGATGCGTAGTTGCTGGTTCGGCCCAGTCTACGGGGTGTTTAGGACGGACCCGATGCCGGCTGGGCGGCGGCCACGGACCACTAGGGCGGCGGTACCTTGAAGTTGGAGTGGACCCGGTTGTTGTAGAAGATGCCCAAGGGGGTGAGCTCGGCCTTGGTCTCGGGCACCAGGCCCTGGGAGTCCCCCGTGGAGGCACTGTGGAACACGAACCAGATGCCGGCGTCCTGGGAGACACAGAGGGTGAGTGGATTTAAAAAAATAACTAGCTATGACACGTTAATAACACGTTAACGCAATCTTATTTTAACGCGATTAATACAAGTTGACGCACGTTTATTTTGAAAGGTTTGTGCACACAGAATGTCAACATTCATAGCAGAAATCATTTTTGTTTTTAGTTCCACTTACTTTACATTCAATTACACTTGCAGTAGGTGTCTTACTGCAACAAATCTGTGGTGTCCCGTGGGTTTCATATCTCACCCACACACAAAACTCTCTCAAGATCACTTGGTCTAGTTTTTGCTTATTAAGTACATTTGGTTTGAATGATAATGTGTCATTCCATTTGATAATCTTATTTAACTTCAATTGGAGTGGATTTAAAATAGAATTTTAAAAGTGGGATTAATCGCGAGTTAACGCACCAAACTATGCGATTAATTGCTTTTGCCCAGCCCTAAAAGAAACACACCTCTTTTATTGAGGTGTGTAGCATCTTACCCTAGCTATTGTTAACCCAGTGATTGTTAGTGCTTGGCACTTCGTTCTATGAACATCCTTACTGTACCGACAGCGATATATTGTTGTTTCTCTTTTTTCTGACAAATGCATTTGTTGTAAAATGCTTTAGATTAAAGCATCTTCTAAACGCCCTCAATGTAACTGTAAATGTGAATATAGATGTAGATGTAAACCCTAGGTAGAGCGGGAGACCGCCGATGCTCCAAGTGGGAGCTCACGGCCAATACAGAGAGGACAAGGCCTTAAAGGAGCTCTCAAGGAACAGCTCGAGGAGGTTTGCTAGGGAGTGGAAGGCCAACAGGTTGAACCCACGCCAAAAGGTTTCGCATTCGAAACCCTGAAACATCCACAGTATACCTGTAAGCATTCTTCAACAGGATCCCTAACCCTTATCTGTGTCTGAAAACACAACCTGTAAGTCACAATGCAATCATCTGCTTCAAGGGTTCATCGAAATGTGGTTGTTGTTTCCGCCAATAAAGTGCATCTATCTCTCCACAGTGAGCGGATATCTTCTAGAGCGGGTCCTCTCTTGTTTGTTCCAGGTCCCAATCAGAGGTTAAACCCCACTGAGCATGGTTGGACGGAACCAGAGATGGAGAGGGAACATCTAAGCCAGCGACCGTCCGTTTAATCTACTGTGTGCATCTCAGCGGATCTAGGTTTGTTGCCTTTTCATTTTATCGGAAATGATATTGTTATTTTACGTTACTTCCAAAAAAAAACACCTCACAGTAGTAGTCCGGGGGGATCTTGGCGAAGGGTTTTTGTTCGCAAGTGCTGTCCTTTATACCACACAAACATTGTCCAGGATCAGTGTGTGATAAGGAACACAAAGTCCCCTTTTATTGGTTAGCAGAGCCGTGCGGTCGGTACCACGTTCTCCCAGGTGGGTAAACAGTGATACTCGACCTGACGGAGAGGACCATCTGAAGAACGGGAAGTTACCTGAGAACCGGCAGCCGCGTTGCTGATCAGGTTGTTGTTCGGGTTGGCGATCCAGAAGGTTGAGACTGCCCTGAAACACAACACAATCAGCAATACGCATCCACACAGAGAACACTCATCAAAATCCAGACAGACACACCCACACTAGTGGACATTTCTAAGCCTCCCTCAAACAGAGGCATTTTTTTGGCGGGTAAAACAAACAGAGTGATCCCCCAGGGGATTGAGAGGTTGTTTTTGTGTGGATAAGCCTGTCCACTGCTATCTCGGCCACACACGGCTAACATTGGCCAGTGTGTTCTTTCAGTATCTCTTCCACTCCAAGTTGCCTGTCTGATGTGTTGAGGAATTCCTCAGATATCCCCTGGTGACCGAATTACGCCACCCCCGCTCCCACCCCTCCGCCAAGAGCTCAGCCCTCCAAGTGCTCAGCCGTTCTGCTGCTGTACCGCCATCTCCTGAAGACACTATGAGCCACACGGCATGAACAACATCCTGTCTCTAATTGCTGCAGAACTCCTCTCAGATAAAGTCCCCATCCCAGTATCAACTCACATCTCCTGTGGTCCTACATGTCTCCTGTCCTAACAGCTTGCTTTTTTGTTTGTTTTCCTTTACGAGTGCAGTTCTCTCAAACCTCAAACTCCCCAGAGAACTTGAAACTGTGCTGGATTATGGTCTATTTCCAGCAGCAGCTCATTTCTTACCAAGCGTGAAATGCTAAATGCGCCATTTCTGGGTATGCTGCTTGACTGCCTTGTCTTGTCTCCCCACTCAGTGAAATCCATTTCTGGTGATGAAGTTATTGAGTTCCTTATTTGCACCGGTGGCTTGCATTTTTGCGTTTGCTGTGTCGTATTGACAAGTTTCGCCGTAACCTCAGTTTGAATAGGATGTTCTTTATTTACTCAGGACATTCACTAATTAATAAAATCCTCACTGTGAATCCTTTCATTTATTAGAAGGCTTCCCTGCACTGCTTTGAAATCCGTTGTGCAATAACAGTAATTCTTCCACCCAGTAAAACACCAACCCACCAGGGTCAGGGAAGAACCTTGACCTTGTACGATATTTATCCCTGTTGTTTACCCACGCAGCCTCTTATCTCTCTCCCCATGCATGCCTGTACTTCCTCCATCCTTACTGACATTGTGTTATTCAGCCCTTTTTGCATTTAATCTAGATTTCTGTCTGTATACGCTCTTATAAAATCTTTACAAGCTCTTATTGTGTAGATAGAAACCTGTTCTGTATATATTTTTTGTCAGAGTCTTTTTTTTTTAAAATTACATTTACATTCAGGGCATTTAGCAGACGCTTTTATCCAAGGCAACTCACAATAAGTACATTCAATTGCATTATATTTCTGACCTGTACTTATACTACTCGGTACTCTGCTGTGAAAGCCACATGACTAACCTTGGATGAGACCACTACTTATCATTATTATATTAAATAATAATACATTTAGTTTCAGGGTGACTTTCAAAAACACTCGAGGTCGCCTTACAGCTAAGACAAGCAAAATACATTATTTCTTTTCATCTTATGACAAGAAAAATTGTACATGGTGACATTGAACCTCTTGTGGTGTATGTGATGCTGAGGTCCACCTACTTGCACTCGGTGCTGGGCGAGGGCGTGTATCCCGGGTGCACCCGGTCCCTGAGGGCGGTGCACAGGGTGTCGTTGCGGTCGGTGGGCAGCAGGGTGTGCCCGGCCGTGTCAGCAGCCCCAGGTTGTGGAACAGCGTGTTGCGCTGCTCGATGCCGTCCTCCAGGAAGAAGCAGTGGCCCAGCGTGTCGTAGCCCACCGTGTCCCTGACCTGGGGGGAAGGGGGGGAGACAGTGAGGAGAGACCATGAGATCACCGGGGGGGGGGACAGAGGGGAGAGACCATGAGACCACCAGGGTGAGAGGGAGGAGAGAGGAGGAGGAAGGAGGAGGAGGAGGAGGAGGAGGAGGAGGAGGAGGAGGAGGAGGAGGAGGAGGAGGAGGAATGCCCTAATGAATAAAGAATATTTGAAAAACTAAAAGTCTAATTTATTAATATAATAAAGATTGAATAAACTACACAGACATGCATTTATTTTTCAAGCATCCTACTTTTAAATAGCACATTTAATGTTTGGTGACACCTTTGGGGATCTTTAAATCGACTACTGTAAAATGTTGGACCCAGCTTCTGTGACGTCGACCGTTGGTTTACAAACAGATGTTGTGAAGCGTTTGGTTTTTCCATTTATGGTCGCTGCCATCGCTTGAATTTTTTTGCAACCAGCAGTGGAAGGAATCTATTTAAGGCACATTCAGGCTGGAGGTGAACGGCCCTGCAGTAGTTTATAGATCAGAAATCCACATTAAATACTTAACGATTTAACGAAATAAAGCTACACTTCTCAAACTTAAGATGAACTAGCCTCTAACGGGCTCTGAATTCTGAATATGAGGATACACAACAGCAAACCTGTAGAGTGAGATGAAGGATATGTTTGCTCATCATATTTAAAAACAACTCACAATTTCTGAAAAACTGCAAAAAAATTTACTTCCTGGCCGTAACCTAGATTTAAACTAAACAAATCAGAAAAATAAAGATAATAAAATGTAACCAAAATGTAAAATTTGAATAAGTTGATAGATTGAATCAGTATTTTCAGTATCACAGGCGGAAGGCTGTTGTCCAAACAGACTCCAGTGCCCCTCAGTCGGACAGGAAGTGCATTAGAGAGTCAAACAATGGTATCAAATATTAAGGTCAGCTTCCTCCTGTCACAAGGCGGCAACGATGTCTAAAAACCCTGAAGGGAAAAAGTCTACCAGTCCCAGTTTAGTGTCAGGAAGGGACTCATACACTCATGATAGCTGAGATTTACTATATTGTTAAAGTATTATAGTATTAATTACGCTTCATCCAGAGCTCTATATGGTTTTGTTAAAATATACAGTCTCTACAGTGGTTTTTAACTGCAACGGCTGTGCTATAAACCAGTTGGAAACAACAGACAGACAGACACCCAGACACCCAGACACCCACACACACACACACACACACACACACACACACACACACACACACACACACACTCCGACTGACCAGCAGGCCGTTGGTGGCGTGGATGCTGATGCAGCGGGAAAAGGAGTGGTGGATGGAGAGGCCGTCCACGGCGGTGGGCTGCCGGTAGCCCCCCCGCTGGTCCACATCGCCACACAGGTGGAAGTGCAGCGGGTAGCTGCCCCTCACCGCCTGCTGGCCCATGTGCCTCAGCTCCACGTGGGACAGGTGCACCGACGTGAAGTTGGCCAGGATCTGACCAAGGGAAGGGCTCTGGGTTAGTACTCACCTTCAGCCAACGCCACTCACCACTCACAGGAAGTGACAGACACGGGGGTCAGTGTGGTGCGGCTAGGGCTGAGGTATCACGGTGCATACCGGTAAGTACATAGGGCCATCGAACCCAGTACCTTTAAGCTGGGAGTCCCACACCCTAGCACCTAGCACCAGAAATGGACGGAGGGACACATGGACAGACAAGCAGGCAGGCCTCTACGTTATTATTAGGAAGTCATCAGGCTCGCCTTACTGAGGATAAGACAACAAACTGTGCCTGAATAGCAGAACCATTGTGTAAACCGTTGGGTCGTCCCCCTGTGTTCGCTGTAAGGGGCCCCGGCAGGGCCTCTAGCCCACCGCAATGTGATCAGCGTCTCGCTCTGCCAGGGGCGACTGAGACTCTAAGCCACGGCTGCTTCTGCTGCTGCCGTTCAGGAGGTAAAGAACTGACAAATCCTAAATCAGAAGAATGAATTGGCAGAAGAAGCGGATGAACGGGCGAGACAAGACGCAAGGGCGCCCTCCTCCTCCTCCCCCACCTCCTCCTTCTCCTCCTCCTCCTCCCTCCTCCCCCTCCTCCTCCTCCTGCTCCTCCTCCTCCTGCTCCCCCTCCTCCTCCTCCTGCTCCCCCTCCTCCTGCTCCCCCTCCTCCCCCACCTCCTCCTACTCCTCCCTCTCCTTTTCCTCCTCCTCCTCCTCCTCCTCCTCCTCCTCCTCCTCCTCCCCCTCCCCCTCCCCCTCCCCTCCTCCTCCTCTCCTCCACCTACTCCTCTCCTCCAACCCCTCCACCTCCTCCTCCTCCTGAGTGCAGGGCCCTCCAGGAGGTCTTCTGTGGGTTTGGACCAATGAGGTCTGGTTCCTGTTAACAGAGCTATTGGCCAATCTTTCCAAATAGCTGGAACCCACATCTCCCTCATGCATACACACGCACGCACGCCGGCCTGCACGCACGCACACACACATGCACACGCACACAAGCATATACATGCACACACACACTTTCTGCCTCTGGCTCTGTCATACATATACCCACAATCACAAGGGTACACACAGTGTTTTGTGCGTGTGCGTGTGTGTGTGTATGCGTGTGTCACATTACAAGTCTCGTCAGTGATCTACCGAAGACGTCAGTTTTACATTCCTTGAAAGCGATCACAGATTCACAGAAGAAAAGAAAACATACATTAAGCAAGGCTTAGAGAGTCATTACTCAACACAAGATCAAAGCACACAGAGACTCTCACACAAACACAATGAACACCCAGATGAGAATCACAGGCATTACACATCATCTGCATGAGTGTTAACTGTGTGTCTTCAATTAGAATAAGGAAACCTCTTTTGTTTTTAGGAAATTAAGTAAATAATTTAATAAATGCTTATCATTCCGAGCAAGAGCATGTCCTGGGAGGCCACGCAAGTATCCCGTATTCTATATTTCTGGAAATGAAATGTATGTGGAAATATGGATATGTAAATAAAGAAGACAGCAGGCTCAGCTGGATCCAAATGTCTTTCGGCATCGTCGAGGCCTCAGTCGTTACGCTACCTGGATGTCCCATTTAAATCTGACGCCACGGGAAAACACACACCAAAGACACACACACGCACAAGGACCAGTCTGAAGACCTGGCCTCCCTACACTGTACACAACTGTGCTTGCAGACACACACACACACACACCTTGATGTGGCCTCCATAGGTGTCGTGGCTGTAGAACTGGCACCAGTTGTTTCCGTAGCAGGAGTTTTCCATCTCCCCGTAGATGAGAATGTTCCTGGAGAGCAGACCCACCTCGGCACGCATGTCCACCCCGTCCACGATCTCCCCCATGTGGGTGTACTGGGGCCTCCCTGTCCCCCCCCCAGAGAGAGAGAGAGAGAGAGAGAGAGAGAGAGAGAGAGAGAGAGAGAGAGAGAGAGTCAGAGAGAGAGAGAAGAAGAGAGAGAGAGAGAGAGAGAGAGAGAGAGAGAGAGAGAGAGAGAGAGAGAGAGAGAGAGAGAGAGAGAGAGAGAGAGAGAGAGAGAGAGAGAGAGAGGCACACACACACAGACAGAGAGAGAGACGCGCACAAACACACACACACACCCACACAGACAGACAAACAGAGACACACACACAGGGAGAGAGAGAAAGACACAGACACACATACAGACACACACAAATACACAGACACACGCACACACAGACAAGAAAACAGACAGACACACACACACACACACACACAGACACTCAAGAACAGACACACACACACACACACACACACACACACAGACAGAGAAACACACACACACACACACACACACACACACACACACACACACACACACACACACACACACACACACACACACACACACACACACACACACACACACACACACAGTGTGTTGAGTCATTTGCACATCGGGTGGGTTCTTACATCTCCACTGGCTCGTGCGATGAGGATGTGGCTGATGTGATGCATCCGTGGAACAAGCCGTAGAGATGTAGTGGAAGTATGACTCATGTTTACTTGTCCCTCGTGATATGCTTGCACATTCACACACGCGCAAACGCAACCAACCCCAAATTGACGTCCAACAAAAGAATGAAGATATGTATCTGGTCAGCGTCACCGTTTGGTTCGGACCACAGTGCCAGCACAATAAGCAGCACGGCGGGCTCCCCTGCCGAACGAAACCTTTTTTTTCGTAGGATACGTCTAGGATTCTCGCCTCTGATTGGTTAGAAGGGCTCTCCTTTAGATCATGTTTCCATTAGTCCTAGCTGTTTGCAGGAGTTTAGGGTTAGGTTTAGGGTTAGGGTTAACCCTTACCCTAACCAATCGGAGGAGAGCCCTTCTAACCAATCAGAGGCGAGAATCCAAGACTAAGCCTTTAAGGAAAAAAGTATCGCCTGCCGTACGCTGCACCGACTGGGCCAGAGAGGGGCCGTCCCTGGCTCAGTGAGCACGAGAGCATGGACGGGGCTGACAGGGGTAAATGGATTAGCCTGGACTGCCGTTCAACACCTGGCAGCTCGCTGCCTCCAGCAGCACCAGATAACCTCGTTAGGCCTTTATTGACGGCTCCCCGTCGATGAGGACACTTAATCCGACATCAGCCTAGGAGGAGTTTAACTAAACGCAATCTCTTCCCCTCTCCTGCCTCCTCCAGTGCCTCAAGATTATTAATGCTAGATTTCCGTGTAAGGGGTAAGGACTAATCCTTAAGGAAAAGTGCTAAATGAGCTGTGTTTGTTCTTTCTAGAGTACATGGCACTACCTTTGGATTGTTATATAGTTAAATAGATAGAGCAGTACTAATACAACTCCTTTAATCCTCGGCCCCCTACTGCTAGATTAACCGTTGCCTATCTTTATATAATAATGTATTCTTAGCATCATCCTCATTATTACTGTGTTACCACGTGTTGTTTCTTTTTAATGACTTTTGTGTATCTTTGTACGATGCCCTTGAGTGCTGAGAAGGCACCTTCAAATTAAATGTATTATTATTATTATTATTATTCTGCTCTTCTTCTATTATTGCACTATAATTGTCTTGTATAGTTTTTTTTTTAATGTATTTGGAATTCATGTTTTCTTCTGTAAAGTTTAAACGGAGCCAGGCAGACCAAATAAAGTAAAACAAACCCATCTCCCAGAGGAGGTACGTGGCAGTTGATCTAACAGAGCCAGAGGGGCTCCCAGCCGTGTGCTGCGGGCCGGAGACAGGGCCCACTCACCCTGGATGAGGACCTGCCTGCTGGAGCAGTGGGCGCAGGGCAGCAGCGTGAACTCCTCTGCCTGGTGCATGGAGTAGTCCGTGCTGGCAACCACGATCTGGTCGCCCGGTTGCCAGGTCTGCTGCAACTCGTCCTGCAGGTTCAGCACAACCTGGTCCACGGCATCCACCTGAAAGCCCGAGATTGGGAAACCTAAAAGGGAAATGACACCCGATCAATTTGACTAACGCAGCGTAAACAAAATGTGATGTATTTTTAGGGCGGCTACAAATCAAAGCTGAATATTTTTTCTGTTTACACTTACAAAAAGCCCAGATACACAATGGTTAGTCATGTTTTACTGGGTGTTAGAATGGGTGTACTGAATGAGTCATGGAAAAGAAACAGAGAAAAAAAAACTTTGGGCACCCACACCCACACACACACAAGCAAATGCACACCCACACACACGCGCACACACACACACACACACGCACACACTGTCTTAATGACAGATCGACAATATCTGCCTTACCACCATCACCACTTCATACTGAGGAATGCCTAAAGTGTTTTCATATCAACTACAAGTGATAAGAAGGTATGGAAACCTTTATTTCAGCAGCGTATCATAACAGGCCTCGCTCGGGCCAAGACCGATCCTTCATCCCCGCTCCAATGAGAAGGTCAATACGGAGGTGCTAGGGGCTCTGAACTATAGCACACACTGTTGTTTTTAGCTCTCAGACTGTGCACTGTACCCTCTCTGGGACGGAACTACTGTGGAGTACGCAGAATCCTTTAGCATAAGCTTTAAGCTTATTTATCTAGTGTTTTTTTTTTTAATAATAAAAATACGATTCACACAGTCAACGTCCTCATCCTCTCTCGTCTCTCATATCACTTATAGACGAGAGAATAGAAAATATGATGCCAAGAGGTCACAGGATTCTATACCCCGAGATAAACTACCTTGTTCTCTGTAGAGCCTGTGCAACTCTTTCTGACTTTACCGTACTATGTACTGACTGTTTGTGTACTGACTGTTTGTGCATTGACTGCTCTTGTCTTGTGAAACTTGGAGGTTCACAAGACAAGCGGGAGTTCTTGTTCCGTGGATCCTCCTCTTCCTGTTTTAATACAGAGTCAATCCTCAGAGCACCCTCCTACGTGTGGAGGCGGGGGGGCCTCACCGTTGCTCCACTCGCTGAAGGCCGTGACGGAGAAGGACACGCCGTCCGTGGTGGTGAAGTTGCGGCGGGCCAGGGCCTTGCCCCCCGTGTTGTGGTTCTCGTGTTCGCGCGCGTCCTCCGAGCACGACGCGTTCCCGCCCCCCACCACCGACACCAGGGCCCACGCCTGCCTGGTGGGGGGGGTGGAGGGAGAGAGAGAGAGAGAGAGAGAGAGAGAGAGACAGACAGACAGACAGACAGACAGACAGACAGACAGACAGACAGACAGACAGACAGACAGACAGACAGACAGACAGACAGACAGACAGACAGACAGACAGACAGACAGACAGACAGACAGACAGACAGACAGACAGACAGACAGACAGACAGACAGACAGACAGACAGAGCGAGAGAAAGAGAAACAAAAGAAGTGAGAGAAGAGTAGAGAGAGAGTTTGGCGAGAGGAGGGAAAAACAAGAATGAGCCAAAAGGGATGTGAGTGAAGGGAGACTGAATCATTCCTCTATTCAACAACCATATAAACGGTACAACACATTGCAACCAAACCGTCATGAAGGAGAAAAATAAAGGAAACTAATACGGATATAATTCCAGCCCAGCCCTGGAAGATCAGCCACTGAGCAGAACACAAAACTCCTTTCGACTCGAGGCGTTCCCCGAAGATCATATCAGAGAGAGTCACAATAAAAGCTACCAACTATTCAGCAGCGCAGACTTTGAGTGAGTGAGAAGGAATGCGGTGTAAAGCCGGTGAATGGGAGCCAGATGAGCTATGTCACCCTGCAGTCACCCAATGGTTCCCACTGGGTCGCCGTGGTGACTCACTCCTGAAACTCATCTCTGTCTCACGATGACCCAACCCGTCTCATCTCCCTGCTGGACCCAGCTCACATCACAGGGTCAGGGCTGTATCAGGGGGTGTGTGTGTGTGTGTGTGTGTGTGTGTGTGTGTGTGTGTGTGTGTGTGTGTGTGTGTGTGTGTGTGTGTGTGTGTGTGTGTGTGTGTGTGTGTGTGTGTGTGTGTGTGTGTGTGTGTGTGTGTGTGTGTGTGTGTGTGTGTGTGTGTGTTATACGGTACCGTGGTCATGAGGTCGGATTGAGATTGAGAAGGTGTTGAAGTTGTGTTTTAAAATGCCTCAGAAGATAACAGACAGACAATACTATAAGACACACGTAATGGACAGTTCTAACATTACACAACATAGCCAAACCCTTGGCATGGCTAACCACAAGACTATAATCAAACCTTCTCTCATCCAATCCCCCAAACACTTACATAAGCCGGGTTGTCTATTGCCTAGAAGAACCACCCATAAACCAAACCAAGATCTTACAGATATCAAGCAATAACATCAACATCCGGAAGGTTGCATCGCTGACCCCCCGATGCTCAGTGATTGTGTGTAGGCATGGGTAAATGTTAGGCAAAAAATTTAAAGCGCTTTGAGTGGACATTCGTTGGGAAAACGATTTATAAATGCAGTCCATTTAGTCCATTTAAAATGTAAATGACTAGATCATATAAATCTATTATCTTTCAATTTAGTCAGCAATGACCTAGAGGTCGTGCACATTTGTCCAACAATAGAAAAACACCCCTTTACCTAAAATGACAGTGGTCTGACCCGGTGCAAACACAATATAAATATGGAACTAATAATCCCCCACTTGTGCTTGTCACACTCAAACGTGGGAGAATGGCAGTGAGTAAGAATTACATATAAGTTGTGTTACTGATTACTGCTAGTGTTTACCGAATACTCTGGTTGTACAAGATATAATGAACATAAAACATGAACAATGAACATAATGAAACAGATCACGGATGTTTACAATCACGAGAACTGTGATTTGTAGCCTTCGTCGATCGTGAAGGCTACAAATGAAAGAGTGAGTTTAACGATCGTTGACTTGCGTTATTATGCTAGAGAGCGACTGACATTGTGAGAAAGAGCTCCTGACCAGGAAGTGAATGGTGAACACAGAACACACAACATTTAAATGTCAACACATTTATAAACACACGCATTGCACACCGGTGTCTCTCAGCTTCCATGCCGTAACGTTGTCTGTACAGCGCTGCCTGAAGACAGAGCATTAAAACCAAGGTGGTCTCGAGTAGGAAGCTCAGCAACAAATCAACAGGACATTAAACTAATGAGGAGGATTTTCAATGTCTTGCAGACGGGTGAACTGGACACCCAGACACACGCAGACACACGCACACGCACAGGGTGTAACACACACTGCTTAATGAGGTGTGTGTGTGAGGGAGGCAAGGACAGTTTAACTAGCGCAATGCAACATTGAGAGGATGCATAAAGATATCACTCTGACGCACACACACACACACACACACACTCCCACAATCAGGAGTGCATGATTGTACAGCAGGATGCTTTAGTCATCTTGTCTCCGGAGAGCTTCAAAGTGTTGATGAGGTGGTAATGGGTGTAGAGAAGGAAGGGAGGTGCAGGGATGTGGGTGGGGGGGGGGGTTGATGCCACACACAGAGCGGTCTGTTTCCCTGGCCCTACAGAGGTTGAGGTAGATTGTGTGGAGTGGGCTGAACTGGGCCATTGCTGCCTCCTCCCTACTAGAGTCTCCCCAGAGTCACAACACCTCACTCTGCTGCCCCAAACACCTCTTAAAATGACCTCAACTGGTTTTTAATGTTCATCTCAATCTGACATTAACGTTTTACTTCGTTCAGGTTTTAACGGTGCTTTAATATTTGATGTGTTTTAGCCTTCTTTATAATAATCACCAACGTTTGTTTTATTGTTTTCCCATGCCTCTTTCACGATGTTTTGCCTGAGCTAATCTTGAACAGTGCAATCCGATTACGTGTCACATTTTTATCATTCTCCCAGATGAGGTGATGGGGCGTGGAGGAGGGCGGGCCACCGGGAGGATGAAGAGGGAGGATGAAGAGGGAGGATGAAGAGGGAGGAGGAGGAGAAGGGGATCAAGGGTGTGGACGCTGGAGTTTGTAACCGCAAAACACACAACACACACACACACACACACACACACACACACACACACACACACACACACACACACACACACACACACACACACACACACACACACACACACACACACTTCACGTCGGGCCCTGGTCAGTTCTATAGGAAGGGCCTCTGACAGCTTTATCTATAGGAGAAGCCGACCTGCTCACACATCCTTTCAAAAACAAAAACACCACTAACGACAAGTGACCTTTGAACTTCTTATCAGCACTGACCTTCCCTGAGAACAGGGTGGGTCACTGCGTCCCACTGACATAGTTGAGTTTGACAACAGCCCCATGGAATGGCTGCTGTTTTAATGTATATCTGACATATCTGACAGAGACCAACTCTATACTTAACCATTGCCCAGACAACACATCACTGTAATCTATCCCATTTAAAACAAAGACCCTTGATGATGGGCTGAACTAGTCTGTAAACTAGTAAAATCACAGCCTTATCTCATTCATCTACACACGGGTTCATAGCTGTGTGGTTAGCAGCCATTCAGAGCACCCAGAGGCAATCTGTCCCAGATTCACCTCTACAACCCACACTGGATGGAGACAGGTTTTGTAAGCCGGCCAGTAATTCTTGGCGTCCGTTGCCACGGTTGGTGGTGAAAAATTCGCTCAAACCCTTAAGGAGAGCCTGTTAAGCCAAAGATATATCGAGGCCACTTCAAAATGAGACAGATGTCGTGGACGGTCACGAGCCACAAGAACCAGATGATTCAGGAACCCCTGAAGTAACGACGGGGGATTGTTTAACGCCAACGGCGAGGATGTTGGGAAACGGTTGTTTTTATTTATTAGACCAACTGATCTCAGACGGGGATATGCTAGGCCTATGCTGCAAACAGGATCCATCTGTCGGCCTCACTGCCCCGTCGCTGGAGGTAGGGAGGACCGCCCTGGGGGGGGGGGGGAATGAAGGCCTTCCTCTCCCGCAGGGTAACAAGAGCAGGCGTCTGGACATTCCACACACACACACACACACACACACACACACACACACACACACACACACACACACACACACACACACACACACACACACACACACACACACACACACACACACACACACACACACACACACCCCCAAACACACACTGTACATTCACACCTTGTTGTTGTGTCCACCACACCAAACACTGTGCGTCAGTGGCATTGTTTGCCTGTTCATGGAAAAGGTGTGCCAGAGACGTGTGAAGGGGTGTTGTGTTGGCACACGTAGAGACGATCACCGGGGGGGTGGGGGGGTCGTCAGACACGAGGCAGGCGCTCCGGAACCTGTCGGATGCTTTCCCGACACAGGAAGGAATAGCACAAGCCAAGCTCCTGTGGTCATTGAATGGGATATGAAGGACAGCTTCGTCTGTTGGGTTTGTCTGTGACTTCCTTCCAGTCTGTCGGCTTTACGGCCGTTAACACACGTAAGAGTCTACCCTCGAAATCTTTATAGGTTTACGTGAAGAGAGGCGAATCAGGCTACATCAATAGTTGCCCTGTTAAGCCCAAATACAAATTGAACTGAACTGAATTGTGCACTTTATCCGTTTCAACCATACCATTCAACCATGATCTTCAGTCAGGTTCCCTCAGTGTTTGGGGCCCCTGGACAGTCCTCTTTACTGCCCTTGTGAGAGGCCCCCTCCTGAGATGGGGCCCTCGTGCGTAACATCACTAAAACATGACCATCCAACCACGCATCGCAGCCCTTGAAGCGCATCACCACAATCGCTAAAGTATTTTTTTCCTTCCTAATGTGCTGCATGTGTTTGTGTTCATTACAGTGTAGGGGTTTATAACGTTTGACTAACTGGTTACGCAAAGCTACAATTATCCGCTTTACGAGGCCGTAAAGCCGTTCAAAAGCAGACGAGCAGCCGGGTCAATAAAGCGCGTCCTACGTCGTGGCCTTCCGCACTCGGAGCGACAAAATAAGGAAAAAAAAAAAGCAGGAAAAATATGGGACTTGTCAGCACAAACTGTGGGAGGTAGAGTAATCAGGGTAGAAGAGATAGAGTAGAATATGTACACCCCCCCCCCCCCCCCCCCCCCACCCAGACCCATAAACCAACTTCCAGCATCCATGGGACAATCAGGGATTCCTCCCGGACAAAAAGACCCTCCGGCATCGCTATGGAGAACGGGAAAACATGGAGGTTCCAAGTACCCCCCGCCATGATTCAACGTCAGACACACAAAACACAAGAGACACTCATTCAACAACGCAGCCATGGCAGCGACCACGCACACAAAAACACACACGTTCTGCAATGAACAATTCTGGAGGCAAATCCAAAGGTTTTTCGTGTTTTCTTTCCTGCATTTATATGCATTTCAGCATCTGTGGGATTGCGATACAAAGAGTCTCGTTAAAACCAATAATATGGGGTACATTTTTGGGGTGGGTAGGGTAGGGTGATATTTTCACTGAAGACCAACTAATAACAGATTCCCCCGATGTCAAATCAAGAACAGATTGGAATCTGTCGGATTACCATGAAGCAGTTGAACCATGGACCATGGTGCATGGGGTTAATCCTGTAGGGTTAAGCACACTATCACACAAGCCACACACACACACACACACACACACACACACACACACACACACACACACAACACACACAACACACACACACACACACACACACACACACACACACACACACACACACACACACACACACACACAGCGACCCACCTACCCACACACAGACACAGAAACACACCCCCACCCACCAAGACCCAACCTGCCCTCACCTGTACTTGAGGTCGTACACGTAGCGGCTCCCCAGCCGCTCCCCCACCGCCCTCTTGGTGTCGTCCAGCAGGCTCTTGGCGGCCGAGTCGCCCACGGCCAGCGCCACCACGCGGCCCGCCGGCAGAGCCCGCAGCAGCTCGGCCAGCCGCTGGCTGTCGTTGCGCGAGTCGTGCGTGTCGAAGCGCTCCAGCAGCAGCACGGCGGCCGTGTCCTGGTCCACCACGCGCAGGTTGATCCCGCGGCTGAAGTTGCGCTGGAAGGAGTAGCCGCCGGTGGCCAGGCCCGAGGCGGGCACGCCGCGGGTCAGCAGCGACCACGACACCCGCCGGCGCCCGTGGAGCTCCAGCGTGCCGCCGGCCTCCACGCCGATGAACTTACGGCCCATGGCGGGCACCTCGGCCCTGGCGACGGAGGCGGGGTCGTCGGAGCGGCCCAGGAGGGCCACCGCCGCCCGGGACCGGTACGGGCACTTGGGCGCGCCGACGTGCAGCGCCCCGCCGTCCTGGATCAGGATGTGGCGCGTCCGCAGGGTGATGTTCCGGGAGCCCGCGGCGTCGTCTGCGAACACCAGCGCACCTGAGGGGGGGAGGGGGAGGAGCATGTTGGGTCAGGTACAGGGAAAGGTCCCTGGTGACTTCACTACGGCCAAGCGGTTCAACGGCACCGGATCCATAACTGGATCAGGTGTTCTTAAAACACATTGTAGGAAATCAGGTTATATATATATATAAAACCTACACACTACACCAAATGAAAAAAAGACTGTGATTATAAATATACGTTTATAAATATATATATATATATTTAATTACCAGAAAAGGCTTTAAATGTACAGCATGTACTACTGTTGTTTTAGTGAATATATACACATAAAATATGTTTATGAGTAATATCGTTATATCGTATATATAAAATAAGCACTTTTTACAGATTTTGCGAGTCCTAGCTGTTTTTAATGATTTTGTTTGTTAAATGAACTAGACTTGAGCCGTTCAAATCCTTACCCCCTGATTGGATGGTTATGGAATGGAAAGTGGCGGATTCTTCCAATCGCAGCCGGCTTCCACTTCTGATGACAAAGGCCTTCTCTGGTTGGTTGCCGGGCTTCCAACTGCTCAGCGACGGGCTGTGGTCGGGACAGTTCTCTGTGAAGACATCAAACCATCTGTGTGTGACCATCCAATGATAACAGACTAAGAATGTTCACCCAACATTCAATGACCAGAAAAGGCTTTAAATCCACAGCATGTACTGAGTGTACTACATATCGTTTTTAGTAAATCTTTTTTTGCAGGTTTTGGCAGCAGTACATAACAGTAAACTGTTTTAGACGCTATATTAAAGCCTATAAGATAAGATAAGTTAAGATAAGATAAGATAAGTTCAGAACACTTTATTGTGACCACTTCCACCTGTCCTATTGACTCCAGAGGTCGCTCTCTATAAACAAAGACGGTCCAGAACCAGAGACCTCAGAGATCCACATCGGACGAAGGCCAGAGAGCCTGAATTACACTCCACGCCAAAAGAACAACCATGAAAAAAAAGACTGCAATTATAAAGCCATTTCCAAGACATTTCCAGTGGTTTGCTTTAGCAAACAACTACCACAACCACCACCTTCAACAACAACACCACCACATCCTCCACCACCACCACCACCACCACCACCACCACCACCACTATATTCAACAACACCACTACCAGCACCCCCACCACCACCAAAACACTACCACCACCAACAAAACCACCACCTCCACCTCCACCCCCTCTACCTCAAACACCACCACCACCACCTCCAACACCACCACCTCCCCCCCTCACCACCCCCATCACCAACAACCCCATCACCACCAACCCTACCATCACTATCACCACCAAAAACAACATCAACATGACGGCACGCACAACCCACAATGCCTTGCGGCTCGGGCCCTACCGTCCAGCACCTCGCCGTCCGTCAGGCTGAGGACGAGGATGAGCGTGAGGAAGAGCGCGCCGAAGGACACGCCGAAGCAGATGAAGGCGTTCCTCCGCCGCAGGAGGTTCAGGGCGTGCTCGCGGCGGCGGCGGTCCTCCGAGAGGTTAAAGGTCGCCGTGTGTCGCTCCGGGGGGGGGCCGCGGGGCTTGGAGGGCGGCGGCGGGGCGGCGGGGGGCCTTGGTGGGAGGGGGGGAGCGAATGGGCGCCACCCGGCCCGGCACGTAGCCCGGCGACCGCTGGGGGCGGCCGTTGGGGGGGGGCGTGAAGGCGGGAAAACGGCCCGCGCTGTCATCGGTCGGCATGGTAACTCCGTCTGCTACCTGAGGACAGGGGGGGGGGGGGTGGTGAGAGCGGGGGGGTTAGCAGGTTAGCAGCGTGAGAGGTCGTGTTTTCAAAAGGGGTCAATAAAGTTACAAGGAAGAGAGGTCCGCTAACGCCGTGGCATCAATGGCCTGAGGCAAGAAGTGTGAAGGACCTGGGGTCAAGGAGAACAAGACAGACGCCAAACGAAGACACACCGACGCAGTGACGCCACAGCGGGGGCAGGGGGGGGGGTAAAGACGGACCCCTGCCTGTGATTGACGGATAAAATACTCTCTCAAATGTCCCCTTCTCTGGCCGACTCTCTGAGGCGATACGACCTCGGCTATTCCGGTCCGCAGTAACGAGGGCAGAAGTGAATAATTGTCAGGACATTCCGGGGCCCGACGGTTAACACCCCCGTAACAGATGGCCCCAATTACAGTAGGAGAGGAGGAAGCAGGCGGGAGATTCCAGGGCCCCCCCCCCCACACACACACACCACACACACACACACACATCCACACACCACCCCCCGCACATTCCCCTGTCAGCGCTATTTGATTTGGGGACAGACCTGTACAGTGATACGTCACCTGGCTTATACCGTTTCTTGTCAATCTGGACGACTGTCACATTGTGAAAAATAATATATAATCGACACATGCACACGAGAGTGCTCACACACGTACACACGTGCACACACACACACACACACACACACACACACACACACACACACACATACACGCACACACCACACACCCAAACACATACACACACACACACACACTTTGTGTCTCCCTCCAATACTCCACCCAAACACTAAACCAATTTTCAATAAGTGTTATTTTGTGAATTATGGCAGAGAGCCTGAGATTTACTTCCATACTAAATCTTCGTGCCGACACACTTATGACCGTGAGCCACCGGCAATGTGAATCACACTTTAAGTACACCCTACAGCCTAGCCAGATCCATCCCAATAGGTTATGTGTGTCGTGTCCCCAGCTTGTCAAATTGCAAGACTGCATGCATGTTAACATATGGTGTTGCACTATCTGAACAGAGTGGCGAAGCATGCAATATCGCTTTGGTGACTATGGTCGATATATTCAACATTTTTCGGGACTTAGACGTTCACGGTCTGATGGACTCATACAAGCACAATAATTTAAAAAAAAGCAAATGTGCTCTTGTATAAAGCGCACATCTCTCACACACACACACACACACACACACACACACACACACACACACACACACACACACACACACACACACACACACACACACACACACACACACACTTATCCAGCCATGGCAATTAGTCAGACCTCATCCCATCGGCCCGAGAGTCAACAGTCTCTTTATCTCATGAGCAGCAGGACGTAATAAAAGGATGAGAAATTACTCCAGGGGGGCTTCATTCCATTGAATCAAGCCCCCCTGACATTGCTTCATTGGAATTGGCAGTTAAATTGTCTTATTGCTACATATGTCATATCTACACTTTTAAAGATTTAACCCTTTCTCATTTCTCAGAGTAAGCACATCATTATTGCCTTTGTAAAGGCTTAGTTAAGCACAATAAATATATATTTCAAAAAAGATAAATGGTAGACCATCGAATGACAATAAGAATTATATAACCCCCCAGTTATTATAAATAAGACATTGATTGTATTCATTGTAATGTAATACAAACGCTTTAATCTATTAGCATGAGTCATAAACTATCCAGATTCCAGGCAATAAAAATGTCCATGCTACTGGTTTCAGCTGTGGTCTCGCTCATCTAACTACAATGTGTGTGCGACCCCCCTAAAGCCAGCTGTATGCAAAAATCAAAAATAAGAATGAAATCAATGCATATACAACTACGATGATCTATACTAATCAACAGTATTGCTATGTCCTGAAAGTTATTGGATATTTAATACATTTTGGAAGATAGATATTGTAAAAGTGTTCATTGAAGTTGAAATTAAAATAAATCAATGGATATATGTAACAAGTGTTACACTTGTCAATAACTCATAGACCGAAGGATAATTCGAATTTAACTGCTCAAAAGTTTTGATATTGCAAACGCCAATACAGGTATTAAAATCACAAATCAGCCTTGTGACAAGTGCAAAATATACAATTTCAAAATCGGTTGAATACAAATGAAGACAGTAGGCTGAGTATTTTAGAAACGATTCCTTGTATGACCCAGGCATTGCTGGCATGGTATAGTATTACCATCCCAGAAATAATTCCGCACGCTGCTATTTATGAGGAACAATATAGCTCCTCTTAACCTGTCAGCGGTGCCCGTCCAGGACACGTTGCAACAGTAGTCCCCACTCCGTGACAGCAAACCACCACCAATTGGAAACACTCACGCGTAAAGGAGTTACAGCTTGGAGAGAAAACAGTTAAATACATACTCTTCTATATCATGCTTCATCGTTGGCTAACCTGAGGCGGAAAACAAGGCAGCCTACCTTCCACGGGACGGTTCAGGGTCTCTGCTCCAGTCCATCCGCTCCCTGGGACCGAGTCGGCGGTTGAGGCTCCGCAGCCTCAGCCTAGAGTCACCCGTGTCCGTGAGCTGCTGAGGCGGACGGTCCAACGCCGAGCCGTCCTGGTCTACTGGGTTTTTCTTAGTGCTCCCTTTATCCTCACATTGTGTTTTTCTTTTCTGTCTCTGAGATTGCTGCTGGTCAGGTCAGCCCCCCCAGTCCCACACACACACACACCACACACACACGCACAACACACACCGAGTAACTGGAAGAAGGCGTGGATAAGGGAGAGGAAGTGAGCCGATCGGAGGCTGGGACTGGAAGAGTGTTTGAATACGGGGAGGGGCTTAATGGTGCGACACACTGCTCCCTGCTGGTGCTAAGTGGGAAGGCTCTGCTGGGGCAGAGCCTTTTATAATTTAAAGCCCCTTTCACGGAGGCATCATCGTAGGATAAACACAGATGTCCCTCAAAACGAATGGGTCTGCTGTTTGTATGTAACACTACCAGGGCACGGGTAGCACACTAAACTAGCAATGACATGACATATTGACCATGCACCATGTGACCTGATAGACCTGCATCAAAGTAGCAGGCACATAAGTAAAACCTGTGTCCTACGAAAAAGGTAAATTTATTTTGTATTCTATAATACATTATTTATAATATGTTTTTGCAAATGAACAGAGACGAAAATACTGGAATATATGCTCTGTTAGGATATCATTTACCCTGACCTTGGGGTAGCTCAAGTGTATTAATTCATACATTTTTCACCACACCCACCTCCATCCAATGGACAAAAGGGGAAGCTACCTCATACCAGATGGTACATACATACCCAGCAAGGTATGTACCATCTAAACTATACATAATACCACACGATGCAACGTGGGAGTCTCAAGAAAAAGTAATACTTTTAAGTATCGTTTTTAGTTTGTGAGAACCACTCTATGATGAGGTAAGATATATATAACTAAATATTCTACCATGCATCAACACTACATTTTTGATACATCGGTGTCAAGCTCTTCAGATAATGTGAAGCATTATAGTCAGACCATAAAGAGAGTTTTTCAAGAGAAGCAGTGTTAACAAAAAGCATTACATTTGGTATAGAATAATGGTAGTGTCTGAAGTCACGCAATCCTCCCAGGTGTTGTCTTTCTGGAACAGCGGCTGAAACTAGAGAAATCATCTTCTATCCAAGATTAATGTTCAAGTCCTGATAATACAACAATAATCACTATTTTTAGAGCCAACGCGCATGCGCACACATACGCAAACACAATTACTGATTAGGCTACAATATCCATACCATCGATTTCTCCCGCACGTAAAGGGAAATCAATAGTTAATTAACCTTTATTATTTATTGTCTGTTTTATATTAGAGCTAATACTCTTAGTTCGCCATGGAAAAACTAACGAATCCTTAATGGTCTGGGCATGGGAACAAAGAAATGTGCTAGAAATAATGTTCTATATCCATATCGGTCTAGTCTATGCAAGTTGGGCGAACAATAGTACACTCAACGTTGTCTGACTCTCATCAGCATGAGACGACGAGACCGTTTCTTCTTGAGTGCGAGTTCTCGCTGTACAAGAGGGACTATTGTACTACTGTTTAATTGTCTCAACACGAGAGCATAGCATTAGGCCCAATCCCATTTCTTTGCTCACTGTCTCAACCCTACATCTCAACCCTAACCCTACCCCTTACCCTCATTGCTCATGCTCATTGCTACCCCTAACCGATCCCCTACCAAATGGGACAACCCTACCCTGTGACGTCATCAAACCTGGGAAGATCTGGATATCATACGACATGACCCGGCAGCTCCCCGAACCGCGGCCGCCGGTCACTGGCGGGGCTGCAGAAGCCCATATTACGGCTCTGCAAGCCCGGCCCTCGCACCGGGTCGACAGCCAATACAAACTCAGGACGTTTACATCTCAAATACCATATTTAATTTCCATAGTCATATATTAGAATTGTTATTAAGATTTTTTCTCATTACCTACAAGTAATTTCTTCAACTGAAAAGGTATCATAAAAAAATCAACATCCAAAAGACATAGGGGAGTCAATCTTTGCAGAGATCGCGAGCTAATTCGCTAACTAGCGATTTGTGCATGACAATTCAACCCGCGGTGGTTATGTATCTGGTTATAACGAATGTCTATAATGCATTGAAACTACATTTCGATAAATATAACATTACTTATATAATATATATAATATTAATATTAATATAATATTACTAATATAATATTACTAATATATTATATTAGTTATATTATTATTATATAATATAATATAATATATTAGTATATTTTCACCTAGTAGTTACGAGAAATTCTTGTCATCTGTGCGGTCCTCTAAACCTATAATATAAGACCTGAACGTTTATCATAGCACCCATGAACTTAATGGCTATTCACTACTTAAACAGAAGTTCCCCAACCTGTGAGCACACCAACAGACCTGGCCCTTCGGTACGGAAACTTCTGAAATAAAACATAAATAAAATAACAGTTTGTTGGTCTGTCGTGGCCCAGTGAAGCTCAGGGGAACGGCGTTGGCTCTTACGTGGCATGCAGACACACGTACCCGTCCACATGCGAATCAAAGAGGCGAAATGGACATCAACAAATAGTGGCAAGGATAGACAATGGAACTGTGTTGCGGAGATCCGCGCTTCGAGTTCAGCGTTAGAAAGAGCGATTTAACGATGCACCGACAATTCAACCCGCAGTGGACTAGTATCCTGCTATAAACACGAATGTCTGTGCATGCAAAGAAAACATACGACGTCGATAAATTGACGCACATTGGACTTTATTATGAAAATGATGTAACACAGAAACTATTATATACGTTCTATTGTTTCAGGATTGGTGAGAAACACAAACAACAAGGAAAATCTGTGATATCATAACGTAATATATTATATTAGTACATTTTTCACCTAGTCACTAGAACATGGAAGATCTGGATATCATACGACATGAGCCCGGCAGCTCCCCGACCGCGGCACGCCGGCACGCTGATGCCGACCGAGGACCGGGCTCGGGCAGCATCAGGGTCGGGACGAGACTGACCAGGCTTCCATGTCGTATGATATCCAGATCTTTATGTAGATAATTATAAAAACGTGTGTTGATGTTTCCAAACTCCGTGATTGAAAATTGCACATAAGAGTTTAAACAGTTAGTTTGATTTTAAACAAAAAGTCTTGCCTTTACCTGACTGTATAAATAATTCTTGATTTACCAAATATTCATTCAAACGAACGTATTGCTGTGTGAGCATGTGACAGAATTAAAGCGCTTTGAGGGTGCCCATCGAAAATCTCAATTTTGAGGGGATGTTAGCCCTCCCCCTTACCCCTTAAGCTACCTTTAAACTGGTATTGGGACATGGCTCCACGGCGCGTGAACGCGCAACAGCGAGGGCTAGGGCTGAGATTTTCCTTTGAGCAAAGAAATGGGATTCGACCTTAGTGTGGTATTGGCACCACTCAATGCTCTGGTCATCCTAGTCCTACCAAACTCAGACAGCCAGGAGAAGATTTGTTTGAACGATGGATTGTTTCTGTAAGGATGTAGAATAGTGTTTGTTTTTCTTACATTACTTTTTACTTACTACTAAAAGTTTAATCAATGACGTATTGATTAATGCTGCATTACCTCATAATCAGGTTATAGAGAGGTTGTGGAATCCCACATTCCTCTCCCCAATCCCCTCCGCCCCTGGTGACAATCAATACAAACTCAGGACGTTTACATCTCAAATACCATATTTAATTTCCATAGTCATATATTAGAATTGTTATTAAGATTTTTTCTCATTACCTACAAGTAATTTCTTCAACTGAAAAGGTATCATAAAAAAATCAACATCCAAAAGACATAGGGGAGTCAATTCTTTACAGAGATATCTGATGAGCCGTAATCAGGGATTAGGTCTTTGATAAGCAACAACGACTATAGAGGGTTAAAGGCTTGAAAAGATGTGAAATAAACATGTCCAGTACAAATATTATTTACAATTTGAACATTGAAAAAAGCCTATGAAACAAAGCGACTTTGCGTCCCCTACAAGGTTATAATAGGTATATATTAGAAGTTATATATAGATCGTTTTTAACATGTTATTACCTCACATACTATAACCAATCCTAAATAGTTTTGTAAGCCTAGTAGGCACGAGAAATTCTAGTCATGTCATTGTGCGGTCCTCTAAACCTATAATATAAGACCTGAACGTTTATCATAGCACCCATGAACTTAATGGCTATTCACTACTTAAACAGAAGTTCCCCAACCTGTGAGCACACCAACAGACCTGGCCCTTCGGTACGGAAACTTCTGAAATAAAACATAAATAAAATAACAGTTTGTTGGTCTGTCGTGGCCCAGTGAAGCTCAGGGGAACGGCGTTGGCTCTTACGTGGCATGCAGACACACCGTTCATACGCGATTCAGGGCAGAGGGGACAGCACCTCAACAGGTTAGATGAGCAGAACACCAACGGCCTTGGCTCCAGTTATCCTTGGCTTCGAGTCAGCGTTAGAAGAGCGTTTAACGATGGCTCCCATAATTACCATGCAGACACCAGACGCTTAAGACAGGAATGTTTGTGCAAAAGAAACAATAACGACGTAGACTGCATTTGAGCGCACATTGGACTTAATCTAGAAGTGATGTAACACAGAACTTTCTAATACGTTCCATTGGTTTTAGGGATTGGTGAAAAACACAACAAAAAGAAAATTGTAAAAAAATAGACGTATTGATTGAAAAACAGCCATTTCTGCCAGTTTTCTTTGATAAGGAAACTAACCACAGATGTGTCATGGCAGCGTGGATGAGCACTGATGCCGACCAGGACAGACCTGAACAGCATCAGTAGTTTGAGACTAGATTGACGAGGTTCCCAGTTTGTCGTGTGTGTTTTCTTTATGTAGCATAATTATAAAAACGTGTGTTGATGTTTCCAAACTCCGTGATTGAAAATTGCACATAAGAGTTTAAACAGTTAGTTTGATTTTAAACAAAAAGTCTTGCCTTTACCTGACGTATAAATAAAAACATAACCAAATATTCAGTTCAAAACATACTGCTTTGTTTGACTTGTGGAAGAATTAAAGTGTGGCTAGTTAGCTTCCACTTTCAGATAGCGAAACGAATAAAAACAATAAAAACAATAAAAACAACGGTGAGTTTGGCTCGCTGCTATGAGAGCAGTGCGTCCGTTCACACACTTCTAGTTTATCATCGTACTTTATAAAGAGCAAAAACAATATTAAAATAAGATATTCTCGTAGTTAAAGGACCTCTGAAGATGTCTTCTACAGCTCAGTTCGTGCAACCACACATGTCTGTGTGGCTCTGCGCAAAAAAGTCTCGGCAATTTACTAAACATTTGGCAACACTGGCGCGACTAGATTCAAAACTCTCTTATGTATGGTTGTCACTCCTATTTGAAACGTGCAAATATTCAAAATACTTATTCTAAACAATAAAAAAAAAAACATTACGACTGCAGTAGCTCAGATTGGATCCGGGCTAACTAGAAAAGCAGTTGGAGGTTGTTGAGGTTCTACGGTGATATAGTCCAACAAGGCAGACTAAACCGCCTTGGAAAACGCCAGGATCGACAGCGACTTGGCTGAGGCTCAACCTATGGGAGAGAGAGGGGGGGGTCCGTTCTTGAAGGCAGCAAAAAAACAAAAACAAGTGGGACTGCAGTATGACTCCTCCACACTCAGGCGTAAACACCAGCGAGGTTCTCCTAATGTTCTGAACCTTTGTGTCATTACTTTTGAGTGCAGTCAAGGAATAAAATAAAATGAAAAAAAGGAACTTGATTTAAACCACAAAGTAACTCAGTTGGTGGTTTTGTAAAGTTTCACAGTTGCCGCAGGTGGAGAGGACAGCGTTTGCAGGGGCCTCTAGTGGGGCCTAGAGGGAGTGGGGGTGGGGGTAGGGGTGGAGGTCTGATGAGGAGAAGCACATCGGCAGGAACATGGCGATGTAGCCCCCACCTTCCACGGTCTTCTCGCCGCTTCTTCTTCCTCTAGACATACATATCATCTCCAAACACATCTCCTCCGCTCTCCTCCTCCTCCACCACCTCCACCACCTCCTCCTCCACCTCCTCATCCTCCAACATCTCCACCTCCTCCACCCATTGACGACCCCTCTCCCCCCTCCCCTCGGACCCCCAAGGGGGAGGAGCCAGAGGTTGACCAGCTCCGGGGGGAGGAGCCAGAGGTTGTCCAGCTCTGGGGGGAGGAGCTAGAGGTTGACCAGCTCCAGGGGGAGGAGCCAGAGGTTTCCCAGCTCTGGGGGGAGGAGCTAGAGGCTGACCAGCTTCAGGGGGAGGAGCCAGAGGTTGACCAGCTCCAGGGGGAGGAGCCAGAGGTTGTCCAGCTCCGGGGGGAGGAGCTAGAGGCTGACCAGCTCCGGGGGGAGGAGCTATAGGTTAACCAGCTCCAGGGGGAGGAGCCAGAGGTTGACCAGCTCCGGGGGGGAGGAGCTAGAGGTTGACCAGCTCATGGGCCACAAATTGTTTGAGACGTTCCAGGTACTGGCCGTAGAGCTCCACGTCATTGTGGCCCGCCCCCTCCACCCACAGTGGCTCCACGGGCCGCTGGCAGCGCTCGTACAGCGCCAGGCCGTGGGAGAAGTCGATGACCTCGTCCTCCGTGCCGTGGATCACCAGCACCGGCGACGTCACCTTGGATATCTTGTCGATGCTGCCGCAGGGGGTCAAACGGCGGGAGGAAGAGGACAGGTGAGAAACGGCGGGAATCTACGATTCTCTCTTTTTCACGCACACGTGTGTGTGGTGGGGGGGTGATTGTGTGTATATTTTATGTATGCTTGTGTATTTGCGTGTGTATGCAGACACAAGACAATAAATATTAATATGCATTCAGATAGAATCAAGAGTGAGAGTGGTAGAGAGTGACAGACTAACAGCCAGGGGGCGCATGTGAGCACAATGGACAGGGTCAGAGCACACATTCATGGCTTCAGTTTATTTAAGAACCCGGGTTCGAATCCGTCAGGGTTACAATGTCACGGTTGCAACGCACACACCATGTGTGCATCATCAGCTACCACACAAGAGTTTAAACAACAGAAGTGGGGAGCCTGCTGCCGACCAATCAGGCGTCGGCAGGGGGGCGGTCCTACTCACTTGGGGAAGGCGTCGAAGCAGTAGGTCTTCTTGGTGTCGGGGAAGGCCACCCTCATGCCGGAGGTCAGGGGCGAGTGGAGCACCACGGCGGCGCTCTCGTAGCGCGCGGCGAGGTCCACGGACGGCACCGTGCCGATGCTCTG
Organism: Melanogrammus aeglefinus; assembly: GCA_900291075.1. NCBI lineage: Eukaryota > Metazoa > Chordata > Actinopteri > Gadiformes > Gadidae > Melanogrammus > Melanogrammus aeglefinus. The sequence continues at coordinate 227,638 of OLKM01000125.1, read as the reverse complement.
GCCGTACACGATCACGCTTTCTGGCCGGATCCCGTACCTGAGGGGGGAGGAGGGGACACGTAAACTGTGTCATTGGGTCGTTTTGTGTTACAGAACAGATTGTGGAACGCCTCAGTCTGAGCGGCCAGCTGAGGAGAATTGTGTCTCTGTACTATTAAGTATAAAGTATCTCAACACACTTATATTTTTGGATTGAAGAGTATTTGGATTTAAAGGGGTGATATCATGCCACCAGGTGTCAGTGTGATAAGCCGTTACAAGCCGTTTGAAAATTTACCCAGTGGACTGTAGCAAATGCTGCTCATCTATCCACCTTACATCTAGGTGGACATGCCCACTTGTGATGTCACTAAAACACAGAAAAATGCAGATTTTCTGTAAGGCGAATCACACTCACACCTGTTGGCTTCTGGAAGAATCCCTGATTCTCAAGTGCTGCCCCATAAGCAGATACCCAGCGGCGGGCCAGGGGAGTCTACACTGAGTTGTCACGTGGGGCTGAGAGCAACATCTGTGTGTGGACACCCCTGTGGACATTTTTGTGTGTTGTTGTTTAACGATTCTGAACACAGGGCAGAGGCAGTCATGTGACTCAGAAGGGCGGGAGGAACAGCAATGGGAAGATAAATGGATACAGCTACAGACACCCCTTGACACTGTAACTGTTGGCAATGAACAAAGAGAGAGAGAGAGAGAGAGAGAGAGAGAGAGAGAGAGAGAGAGAGAGAGAGAGAGAGAGAGAGAGAGAGAGAGAGAGAGAGAGAGAGAGAGAGAGAGAGAGAGAGAGAGAGAGAGAGAGAGAAGAGAGAGAGAGAGAGAGAGAGAGAGAGAGAGAGAGAGAGAGAGAGAGAGAGAGAGAGAGAGAGAGAGAGAATAAGGAAGAGGCATTCCACAGCTGATTAAGGAGAACTTGATCTCGCTTCCGTCTCTTGCGAGAGCAGTCAGGTGACCGGCCCCACAACACCCACATACCAGTCCTCCTCTGCTCTATAGCCTAGGGTTAGACTTAACCTAACCCTGACCCTAACCCTCAGGCTAACCCAAACCCCACACCCATTAACATCATAACAGAATGACAAGCAATGCTTCTATGAGATGATGATGGGAACGTAATCAATCAAATACAGAAACAATGAAATTGCGTATTAGATGGTATTGCATAGGCTACGGAATTAAGACTAAGATGGCTATGCAGGATTGGGTCATACAAACATCACATGACCACATGTTCTTCCCTCAACTAGCATTGGAAGTAGGGCTACTGCAGACAGGGTCAGTTTTTAGGTCAGTTTTTTTTTAAGAAATTAGCACTGTTTTGTTCCAACTTTGGCTCCTGAATTTCCCCAAGTGGATGAATAAAGTATCCATCTATCTAAAGAACACCATAAATCTAAGATTAATACACCAGGGGCATGCAAATAGCCCATGAAATAAACATTCAACGTTCAACAATTTTAATTTTCCCTATCTGTCATCAGTTTGAGATCAAATGGGCTTCTTAAAAAAAACAACAACCACCAATCAGCACCCGGTACGGTGCTGTTATGTGTCGGGCTTTGACAACATACGGGCGATAACACAGGTGGCACGGCAGACAGACAGAAGGCCGACTGCGGGCCGATCACGACAGTAGTCAGCGGTTCTACCTCGGGAGAGGTTTAATCAACCGTGGGACGCACAGAGTCAACCTCAAGCAGAGGGGGAAGGGATCTGAACGAGGAGGGGATGGGGCGCTCGCGTCTCGTGGTACTCTGCTCCTCAGCTTATAAATCCCGCAGTGTTCCCTCTGCCCTTTTGTAACCTTTGAAGACGGACAGCCGCAGGCCAGTGCGTTTTTTTTTATACAGACCCATACGTTCACTTTGCAACATCATTTCCTTTGAAAATACTGGCCCACGCGCACATGTGCACGCACACACACACACACACACACACATGCGCACGCACACATGCACACACACCACAGAAACAAAAGTCGGTGACTCAATAGGACCCACCCCTGTAAGGTAATTCCTCAATGGCCGCTATCACCAAGAGTTTACTACTGATCTTATCTACTCTATTAAACGTGAGCCTTGCCCACATACACGCTCCTAAACTGGGATGGTGCAAGCACGTCAAGCCAATTCACCATTGCCATTGCCATGGCAACGGTGAATTGCAAACACCCAATGGCTTAGTCATGGGAATGTCTTGGGGAACATGTAGGCTGTGTGAGATGCACAAACAAGTATGGACACCTTAAGATCCTTATCCCTGCGATCACACCGCTCTGACTCAGTGACAGTGGTTCAACTGCACAAGGTTTAGCAATCAGTAGCCTTTTACACACAGTTCCTAGCCTGGAAATCCAGACCCACATCTAGAAAGATGTAGGGTCTGTCAACGAGTAATAAAAGTGGCCCCACTCGAGGGGCGGCACCAAGCACGCATTTCAAAATATCACTGCACGCAATTGGGTAACACTACGAGCAATCAGAAGAAGACAAGGGGTGACGTATCCAGGCCGGCGGAGCCAGTCGGTAAAACAGCAACGCTTTTTGCCCACCTATATCAGATACACCGTCACGTGACTGGTTAATGTTCTGGGCCAGGGGATTGAGTATATTGCCCGTTCCCAGAGTGACTCGCTGAGCAAATTCAAACTGTGCTCTCGCGAGAACTCGGAGCTGGTCTGGCTCTAGGTCCTCCCCCCCGGAGCTGTGTACTCTGGATTTCCAGGGTAGACAGTTCCAACCATCGCTCTCTTAACTGTTTACACCCCAGTCCTCCTCTTGATTCGGGCGGCTGAACTTAGAGAAGGTAGGCATGGTGAAACGGCTCTCTGGGGCTGAGCAGGGTGTTAAAAAGCCCATTGTGACAGGCCTCAGCTTACCCCCCGCCCCGCATCCCAAACGGACACTGGATGTAATGTTGAGTAGCCCGTCGCTTTACTGGTATTCAGCTTCGGCCAACTTCGACACCCCCCCCCCCTCACCCTTCCTCAGCCAACAGCAATTTACTCCCCTTGACACAAATGCAATCCATTATGCATCACATCCTCCCGTCCAGTCCCGGCTTCCGTGTCTGCGTTCCCATGAAAAGGCACATTGACCGTCAGGCCGCTAAGAAAGGAGAACCGCATTCACAATGCGTCCTTGGGCTCACTCGCTAGAGTGTATATACGTCCAACCCTTCAAGTCCAAGTATTGAGACCTATTCATTAAAGGCAGGCCAGTATAATGGACCCCTTTGACACCGAGTGCATATTGATGCGCATAGAGTGAGAGCTGTTATTACACAAGGAAGCATTATTCACATCACATCAAAGGTTCCTTGTGGTGCGCCATCATGTGCATCCAGCCGCGAACTATAAACCAGCACCTGTTCTCAGAAGGAAGTAGAGAGACCAAGGATGACTAGAGTGCTGCCCAGGTAAAGAGCCTGTATGCAAAGGCTCCAGACAGAGACTGCTTTAGTAAGCATTGGAATCTAGGCATGGGGAATTTGCTCTCACTGTCTTGACGCAGGTCTTACCTACCTACGTCCTATTTAAAATCTTGACCAATGAGATCATCGACGTGTGGTGTCAAAGCAATAAAACACAGAGGTATGTAGGATACAGAAAAGTAACTATCTGGAAGCTGATTGGCTATTGGTTGCTAGGCTACAAGGCATTATTGGACTGGGTGGGTTGACTGTTGGGCCCATCCAGGGTAAATGATAGTGCTGCTCTGTAGCAGGGAGGGGGAATGCACACACACACACACACACACACGCACACGCACACGCACAGTGTATATATAAAATAATGATAACAGAGGCTCCTTCTGTTCTTCCAAACTGCCTCTTCATGTGGCTGTAGGAAGAGCAGATGGCATGACACAGACACACAGATACACACGTTCATACACACACAAAGACTAATGCCAGCATGCGTCTTAGTCAGCGTTATCATGGCGCCCTGGTGTGAGATCTGCTGCTGACTCATAACAAGCTGACCTGGTTCATGACTATACAGGTAAAAGGGAGTGCCCAGTGTTGGTTCTCCCTGTATAAACAGAGGGCTGTGTGTGTGTATGTGTGTGCGTGCGTGTGCATGTGCGCTAGTGTGTTTGTGTGTGTAGCCATTGCCAACAGCGAGTGAATACCACAGGCGTTCCTGTTGGCATTGCTCTACCCCAGAGCTACTTGCTCGTTACCGTGCAGCCGAGACAGTGAACGATGAAGGACTACTACAGAATATTAACGCAGTTGAAAGAAGGATGGAGCGAAGAAAAGCAGCTCCTCTTGTCAGGCGCTCTGATATACATCAAAGTACTCCACAATCTGCTGGAGTGGGCCAGGCAGACAAGCCGTCTGACGCGATAAACACACAAATTAGTGTTTACAAATTTGAACATCAGGAGGCTATGCCCTCCATTTTCTATCAAACACACTCAATTCAGCAGTCAGCCACAAAGAGAAAATCTGACAGCAGCGATGGCAGGCAACAGTTTACAGTTAAGCCGCAGTCAGGAGTTATTCTTCTCCAGACAAATAACTTGGCATGAGAATAAAGAAACAATTTCAGGCTGGCTCCAGGGCATCTGTCTGGAGACAGCCATGCCTGAGATCAATGTGTCCTCCATCCGGCTTTTCATCCTCTGAACTCTGCCATGATACAGCCAGTCACACTACATCATCCTGCCCAGGAATGCAAATAGGCCATGAGGTTCAGTTGGACGCACTATAGCGCTTATTTAGATAGCCATACGGAACTAAAGTTACCAGAATATAAATAAACTGAAAGACCGGGTACAAATCGACCATAGATCGACCACTTGGTCTTTGTTATTTAAAATAAACCAGGAATAGCAACATCTGTTTAGAACATTATCGCAAGAAGTGCCATGCCCTTTCACATGTTTGATAAGATCCTTCGAGCAATTAAACCTGACCATAAAATAAACAACCAGGCCTAATTATTGCTTTCTGCCAGGTTATCACGTGTGCAGCGATTATTTTGACAGATTTACAGACCTCCAGTAGCCAATAATGAATAATATTTTGATTGGGACTAATCTTTGCAATGTGACCCGCTCCTCTCCCCATTGGTCATTATGGGCTTGTTCATCAGGAAGTGATGTTGCAAGGAAGTATTGTTGTTGCAATCAATACAAAATTTAGCTAGGTTAAGGTATGATTTAGGTTAACGTTGATTCAGGGTTTTACTACAATTCTCTTGAGCCCCCTTAAGTATCAACAACAAAGACTTCCATTATGCATTGTGATGTATAAGCCCTATGGAAAAGCCAACAAGCTTGTGTGCTAACTGAACAATCCTGAAAGATGGTCGATCACGAGACCGCATGCATGGGCCAACATCCACATGTGACAAAGTTAAAGACTTGTGAGTCCACTCAATCCCAGCCTTCATGCACATTTTTGGCAATAACCACACTGTTTATAACGCTTGTGGAAAGGAAGTTACACTTACTAGTTACCTTCCAGATTAATTCTGAATCAACGCTTTAAACCGGAAACAACGTCCAGACCACTGGGAGTCTAGACATGTGAAATGGATTAATGGCCAAAGTATGTTAACCTTTACATTTAGGCCATTTAGCAGATGCTTTTATTCAAAGCGACATACTATAAGACTACCAGCGAAAAGGTACTGGTCGATATAATTTATAGTGTGGATCTGCTACCTATTGTCGCGTGTGCAATCAAAGAGAAGCTTAATATGAGTAATAAGCACTACTGTAGCCTTCAGGTATAAAAAAATAAGGTGTGATAATAGCGAGTGAAACCTGTAATTTTAGACTCTCTACTTGTCCTTGCCTCATCACATGGTCGATTGGAAGGGATAGTGGAAAGACCGGCTCACCAAACTCCATCAGAGACGTTATTCCGAACCGCAGCAAATGATTTGTGACTTGACACAACGGAATCGTTGGGTATTACGATTCATCCCAGGCTAAAACTGACAGCGGGGGCGGGGGCGGGGGGCGGGGTCTCCCCCAAATACCCTCTGCACATTACAGCCTGCGGGGCTCGGAATAACCAGGGAAAGAAACAGCCAGGAGACACGACGCTCCGGAATGCAATCACACAAGGAACAAGATGCTGAAATCAATTTCATTCCATCTCCCTCCCTCCCGCCTCCCCTCCCTCCTCCCTCCCTCCCTCCCCTCACCCCCCCCTCCCCCATCATTGTTTCTCCGAGCACCAGCCTCTTCCTGGTCCCTCGAGTGTGCCAGTTGACATCACTGTAGGAACAATGTAGAGATGCTGGTTATTCAGCATTGTTTTTTTAACCACTAAATCTGATATAATCCACAGTCGATTCCTTTTGCCCTTGGTGGCGGCCATTTCTTTTCCAAATCGTTTGATTGTTTGTTTGTTTTTGCAAATGAGGGTGTTCTACATTAAAGGCCTCACAAAAAAAAACAACGATTTCAGCAAATGTGTTTTGTTCGCATCAAATAACTTCTGTTTTTGGTCACAGCTGGGCATTGGAACATGAAGCGAAATGACTACAGAACAGAACTGAACACCGAGTTTTGGATCCTCTGCAGACACTCAGACAGAGGCAGACGGAGAGCATGTGTTGTGAGGGGAGGGATGCACCAAGTGTTCCACGTCGGAGGTCAACCCTTCCGCTCAGTGCTTACGTTCTCAGCGAGATCCATAGCACGACACCAAGCACAGTGCGGGAGGCTCTTCTATACCACAGTGGGCCTTTACGATGTGTTACCATGATAATGTCCTTCCTGTTCATCCAGAAAACTTCCTTATACAGACGACGGGGTGAATGGGGGAGGTGGAGGTCAGATTGAATGATTTGTGGTATTGGAAAAATTAATTTGCTTTGATAGTCTAGGTTAAGATTATTGTTTTTCTTATCTTGTAAAAAAGGGTTATCTCCCCGAAACTCTCATACACAGCCAGCAGGTATCCAGAATCTAGATCAGTCGTTCTATATTTGTATGTGTGTGTGTGTGTGTGTGTGTGTGTGTGTGTGTGTGTGTGTGTGTGTGTGTGTGTGTGTGTGTGTGTGTGTGTGTGTGTGTGTGTGGTGTGTGTGTGTGTGTGTGCGTGTGCGTGTGTCTGTGTGTGTCTCTCCAATGGGACCTCCCATTTGGCAGAGAAAGCCTGCCTGCATGATGGCAACAACAACTATTCACCCAAAAGAAGAGGAGGGGGGGGGGGGTAATGGTGGGGGCGGCAGGAGGCCAAAGGGATAGGAGAAAACAAAAAGGGGACTTGAGGGTGAGAGGTGACAGATAACAATAATGCAGATGAAGTGAACCAAAGGAATATGGGGCAGATGGAAGGAACAAACACTGCATGCGATGGCCAAGGTCTTATTGGTGTGTGAGTGCGAGTGTGTGTGTGAGTGTTTGTTTGGGGGGGGGGGGGGTTGGGGTGGGTACTCTCCTGGCCGATGCCATTAGAGACACCATGCTTATGTCATCGTCCGGTTTCAAGAACATGACGTTATCCCTGTTAAAAGGCACATGTATCTTGGCTCCGGCCATAATTAGAAATCTATTGTGAATCACACTATCCTCCTCCTCCTCCTCCTCCTCCTCCTCCTCCTCCTCCTCCTACTCCACTCCGACCTCCTCCACCTCCGCCTCTTCAATTCACTTCCCTCCTCTTCCACTCTATCATGTCATGTATTATTAGTACTCTCATATCCATCCACCAAAGATTGCATTGCTCTATTCCTCAGTCGTGGGTGTCCTGTGGTGGCTTTTGTTGTGGGAGAGTGCACACAGATCACTCCCATTCCCTATCCAACCCTTTTTCATTAATTCGGCTCCTTTAACTATTTCCTTTTATCGCACGGCCTACTTTAGTGTGCGTTTTTTTTGTAATTGAACCTGTATTCGTCTATCTTGACACCCGTTGAGATTAACAATGCTTTCAAGGAGTGACTTCAGGGTGTCAGAGAGACAATGTAAGAAAGATCCATGGGCATTTTACACAAGCATGTAGGAATTTTCGGTTTAGACAGGAGCACTCAATTGTTTTAGACCTATACAATTCAAATCAAGTGTTTTAGATCAACCAGCTGAAGACATGAGGAGCTCATTTCCAGCGTCTGAGACGGTTAAGCTCCTCAGATAAATAGTGTAACGCAAGCTTGTGTTGTGGCGCATTTCACAAATCTATTACTGATTCTGATACATGGCTCATTACAGCATTTCTTCACAACTGCGGTACTAAAGAAAGAACCACAAAAGGGTCGTAGCCATGGGGATAGCACGCCCCCCCCCCCTTCCTACAATTCTCTTTTTTTATTGAACATGTTCTGTCTGGAGCTGTTGGTCCGTCCTGGACTACTGCATAAACATGGTGGAGCAAGATGGCAGCCTACATGGAAGAGGACCAGCTCCCTATGTAGATATAAAGGGATCATTCTAATGGCACGTTTCCACTGCAGGGTGCGGTACGGTTCGGTTCGCAAAAGTGCGGTAAAGATTGCGTTTCCACCGCCAAAAGTGGGCGTGACCCGGACTGAGCCGTACTCGTTTTGCCCTCGTCTTCAGTACTCCTCCGTTGGGGTACTGAGACGCTTGAAAGGGTGCCCGAAATTTTGAGCTACACACCCCCTCCGTTGATTAGTCGACAGAATCGTCACTTCCGGGTGACGTGGGGATAAAACAAACAAACTGTAGCCTGCGTTCACACCAAACACGACATTTGTCACCCGTTCGCATTGTCTTTTTGCCACGCCACAAATCATAATCTGTTGCTGTGCAAGTTTTGTCGAATTTGTCGCACAACAACACGATAGCCACCATTGCCTTTTGCCTTGTCTTAACCTTTTGTGGAAGAGGGAGAGACGTCGGAGGACCCGACGCAGTCTATTCATAATATTGTAATGACCACGGAAGAGGCAGTGAATGAAGTATTGATTCGACAGATTTATTATGGGCCTACCTAATAAACTGTTGGAACATACAAGACCGGAAACCATAGCAACGCCGGAAAACTAACCCCGAGAAGCCCAATCCCTATGAGAGCTCCCCACGCTACGGCCATCCGGAGGCGCACAGAGCTTTTGGCCGTGATATTATATATACAATTATATTATATACTATTGTTTATAGAGTTCCGGGAATCGCAAACAGCAACAATCACTTTCTCCTCCATGCTGCAATTCACTCACCCCGGACTGCACTGCACTGAGTTTGACGGTTGAACGCTGAGGAAATGTTGCGTAAAACGCTTGGGCGAACAAGGAGGTGGAGACGTTCCTCTGCGCTGCTATTAGTGTTGCACCGATACCGATACTAGTATCGGGAGGGGCCCCGATACCGCACTAAAATGCTGGCATCGGTATCGACGAGTACGAACAAATAATGCTGCCGATGCCATTTACAGATATTAATATGAAACTTGGAACGCAGCGCCTTGTGTCTTTCTCTCCCTTCACTCACTGCACTCTCACTGCTGTGTTGTTGATCACATGTGTTCAGTGCATGCCGTGCCAAGCAGCTATCCTATTGGCCCACTCCGGCCGCCCGGCCCCGCTCCGGGCCAATGGGAGCAGGGCAACAGCCGCTCTTAACCAATGGCGGGGCAGCTTTTTCATGTTGAGGAAAAACAAACCAGCGTGCTACCGGAGAGAAAATGTCGGCGATTTGGAAATATTTCAACATAGAAACTCCAGCGAGTACAACAGCTACATACAAGGTTTGCGGTCAGAAACTTGCGAGAGGTGGAACTAAAACGGCCAGTTTTAATACCTCGAACCTGATGAAACATTTGAAGGCAAAACATGTGAGCGAACACAACGAGTTTGAGTCGGCAGCAGCTGCGAGCAAGAGAAAGGGGGGTGGACCACAGCAGCAAACCCTGGTCAATTCACTTCAGAGGAAGGAGTAGTGGGACGAGAAGAGTGAAGCAGCAAGAAAGATGTCCGAGGAAATTACTCAAATGACTTTTTTCAATGTGGATTTTGGAGTTGTAACTTGTTGTCATTGGACACCTTTTATTTATTTTATTTTATTTATTTTACCCTGGCTGCACTTAGAGGAGTGCACATCAGCCTAGACCTTACAGGAGGAAGTAATTTCTTATTGCAATTCTGATTTGTTCTTACCTTAGATAGGCCTTAATGCCATGCACTCTCTACCTCATATGTATATTATTTCTTATTTTAATTTAATTTAACTTCTTGTTGCACTACGATTTTACATGTTGTAATTACATGGATATTGCACTATTTTGGCATATTCAATTATTGTCACCCATAACAGGTAGGCAATAAAAAAGTTCTTCTGGATTCACTGTGTATTAGTCTTTTTTCCTGTTTCACAAAGGTTTTTAAGCAGTTCCTGACCAAGCCATGATAGCAATTATTTTACATCCAAGTGAGTATGCAGTTCTTTAGTATTAGAAGAAAAAAAGAAAATATATATATATATATTTTTTTTTTTTTTTCCAAACGGCGTGGTATCGGTATGGTATCGGTATCGGCCGATACTGCACAGCCGGGTATCGGTATCGGTATCGGGGGCCAAAAAATGGTATCGGTGCAACACTAGCTGCTATGATGTCACGATGTTTACGTAGCTGCCGCGGCGATCGACATCCGGCCTACCATAAAGGGTACTGTCGGCGGTGGAAACGCAACCTCGGAACTGAGCTGGGCTATACCGCCCCTCTCCCTACCGGACTGAGGCGAACCGAACCGTACCGCACCCTGCAGTGGAAACGCGGCATAAGGTAACAAACACATTACGATGTTCATGGGATTATACACCAATTAAAAAAGTATATTGATGGGAGATATTTACGAATATTAGATTCAATTTCTGCCATGTCCGTTGCCACTGTTGCCACAACTAGTTGCCACAACTAGTTGCCACTCAATTCTAGACCCTGATCCTTTTACGCAGAGTGCTGTACTGTGTTTGCATAAAGGCCGGTTGTGCCGGTAAAAATCATACTTGTCACACAAATACACCGATGGGTCCCACCCTTGTTTGGGGCCTTAGTAGCGGTTTTGGCTTGGGCCATGGTCTCCCCTCTCCCCCACCTTACCGCGTCCTGAGGGCGTGCCACGCGGCGTCCACGTCGGCGTACAGGTTCTTCTCCGAGGGCTTCCCCGAGCTGGCGCCGTAGCCCGAATAGTCGTAGGAGAAGACGTTGCAGTTGATCCGCGAGCCCAGGCCGATGTAGAAGCTGCTCATCTGGCCCAGGTCCACCGCGTTGCCGTGGGAGAAGAGCAGCGTGTAGCGCGCGTTGGGTGAGCAGCGTACGAACATGCAGGCGATGCGGTTGCCGCGGGAGGTGCGCGTCATGAAGCACTCGATGGCGTCCTTCTCGCGCGACGAGTACTGCCAGTCGGCGCGCTCTGACAGCTGCAGGCTCCAGCGGCTGCCGCTCTCGTCACACACCAGGCTGTAGGTGGGCTCCGGGGGCAGGAAGGCCAGCTTGGAGGCGATCTTGCTGGGGCACGGCGGACAGCAGAACAGGCAGCAGAGTTCACTCAGCGATAGTTGGTTCATACTGGGAGCTCTGCACGGCGAGAGAGAGAGAGAGAGAGAGAGAGAGAGAGAGAGAGAGAGAGAGAGAGAGAGAGAGAGAGAGAGAGAGAGAGAGAGAGAGAAGAGAGAGAGAGAGAGAGAGAGAGAGAGAGAGAGAAGAGGGAGAGAGAGAGAGAGAGAGAGAGAGAGAGAGAGAGAGAGAGAGAGAGGTAGTTAGTTACTGAAGATTCACTTCAACTGCGACAACCAGGGGAGGTAGTAGATTAAATACTGCCGTTGCTCAGCAGGACTTCAGAGCAGGGCCAGTGACTGACTCAGAGACAGTTGCAGTAAGCCGACAGAGTGGAGACGTGGAGAAGGAAGCTAGGAAGAGAGAAATGGTATACGCCACTGGAAACTTGGCTGTCACGATTTTTATTTCAAATTGAGAATAGATAAGGCTTGTGTGAGACACAATTTGCAAGACTTCTACAATGACGGAGTTAATGTAGCATATTATGGAAAGATCACAGGGGATACAAATATGCTGTTACACCTGTAGTAACAAGCTTACTACAACCTTTATGCCCAAATGATTTCATGCTCCCTCTCAACATTGTTCGTATGATAGTGTCGAATACCTCACCTACGCTAACTGCTGTTTGAATACAAACATCAGGTTAAGGAGGCATATGATAAAGAAGCAGCCCTCTCAAGGGACTAAATAGTAAATGTACGTTGCGCACATTTCCCTGGTCAAAACAGCCTCTGCAAACCTTGTTTGGTATAGACTAACTATTGATTTCCACGTGGCCCCAGTACCGCCACAATCATTAGAGAGCTGGGGCCCTCATGAGCACTGGCTCCTTCTCCGCCTAAAGGCAGGGTGGCCACTCAGACACTATCGACTCTCTGCCCTCCTCTTCTCAACTGCCAACCCCAGTCCTCCCTGGTGCCTTTCTTTATAAGGTTTTTTATTTGAGAATGATTGGGATTTGTAGTATCCACAAAAACGGAAGAAGGATTTTCTTTATCCCCCAATACTGAGAGATGATATTTCTTTCGGGTACAGCTTTGGAATTGAATAATGGCTTCACCACGTGATACAAAAATACACTACAATCCCGGACTATTTCACAAGATGTCAGAAGGAAGACGCAAATGACTGTATTGGGCTATAGAGGCTCCAAACCTGACAGTTAAAAATGGTCCTATCTGAATCGTTCCCCTCACGCAAAGGCATTCGGGTTATTGATGGACCATAATGAACATCGACATGATGTACTACTACTACTACTTACATTTCTGTTTCGCTTTTGGTCGACGGAATCAATTAGAAGAGGGACGACGCATCCATTGCATCCACGTTACCTGGTGCGCCCTATAATAAAGGAGACCTCGCGACTACATGGACCCCTCCGGTTTTGCTTTCCCTTCCGAGCCAATTTATCTTCTCGGACCAGATGACTGACAACAACTATATCCTCGCCTAGATTATCCCTGGCTCCTTTCGTGAGGTCGGAAGCTAATAACGCTAGCAGTGTGACTGCGATCAGCACAGCAGCTCTGTTTTTCCTCCCCAGTAAGTATTTAGGTCCTGAGCGCTATTGTTTCGCTTCCCTTCGCTTAAAAAAAGCTACGACATGTCATCACACCGTCCTGAGATTAAACAACCCAGAGCAACGACAAGGATACATACAACGAATGACATTGGTGCGATTTGAAAAGGTCTGAAATACACACGTTTCTTGCCTGGTATGATGGTCGGTGCGCCAGACTGGATCCACTGGGTTGCCTCCTTCAGTGTTGGTTCTGCTCCTCGGATCGACGCTCTGCGCGTTAGGAAGAGAGGGGCGGTGATTGACAGCTATATGGTCGAATGGAGGAAGGGAGCGGCAATGATTGATAGCTTTATGGGGGAATGGTTTATTGGTTAAGCAAATGCGCTGAAACACAAAGGCAGGTACAAATCATTTTAGGTAAATCAGCCCTACATCTCAGTGGGAATCCATATGGATCGATAGACTCGTTCAATGGCAAAGAAAAGATGACTATGACGGTTAAAAGGAGAAAAAAATAACAACATGTGTATCAGGGCGTGCCCGGATGTTGCACGCAAATTCATTAACGCACAATATTAAACCATAACATTAATAATTTCTCATTTAATTATTCAATCGTGTTAAAGAAATCGTCGCTTACATGTATTTATTTATTTATATCGCGGCAGAGCTGGGATCACGTGCCTGCGAGTGACCTAGCGTGTGACGCGCCGCGCCTGGCCCGTCTGCTTCCGGGTTGCTTCAGGGGCAGCATGTGTTTGTAGCGTTTTGGATTTTAAAACGAAACTCTAAACTCTGACTTCTGGTTATTGATCGTCAACATGAGCAGCCAAAAAGGCAACTCTTCTCGTTCGCGGCCGCAGAAGCATAAAAACAGTGTGGCCTTCAGAAACGACAAATACGGAGCCACCATACAAGTGAAGGTATGGTTGATTTAACGTGAATACAGTCTCCGTGGAGTGTGGGGACGATCAACAGTTATTGAATGCTTTGAGGTTGTCATGAACTCAAAAAACATAATCATGTCTTATGATCGTTAACTGCAATAGCATCAGTTACATGCCAATTTAATTTTCCCTTCTACGTTGGTACCTTTCGACTGTTCGAAAATAATCATGTGATTTAAACCAAGGTCGTGTTTTTTTTTGTTTTTGATTGTAGATAGCAAACTCGAAAATCCATAATGGGCTCTGTCAAAGATGCAAAGATGTGTTGGAATGGAAAGTGAAGTACAACAAATATAAATCGTTGACGCAGGCGAAGAAATGGTGAGAATCTGAACTTTTACTACATGAATACATGCACATGCGATTAAGTGATCTCTGTTGACAATCTCACACGTTTGCCCACTCATAATTTCTCGCATATGTTATTCCAGTGTGAAGTGTTTCCAGAAGAACGTGAAAGATGCATATCACATCATGTGTAAACCCTGCTCGATCCAGCTAGAGCTCTGTGCCAAGTGTGGGAACAAGGAGGAGATAGTTATTCCGTAAGTTTCCCTGTGTGTGTGTGTGTGTGTGTGTGTGTGTGTGTGTGTGTGTGTGTGTGTGTGTGTGTGTGTGTGTGTGTGTGTGTGTGTGTGTGTGTGTGTGTGTGTGTGTGTGTGTGTGTGTGTGTGTGTGTGTGTGTGTGTGTGTGTGCGTGTTCTCAATACAAAGCTTAATTTTGTTTCACACTTGTGCCATCTTGTGGACATTAAATACACTTTTAATTAGAGTAGCAATGAATGGAGATGTTATCGTGACCTGATTATGCAATATCCTCATGTCACGATAAGAGCTCATGTTTCGCGTTGGTGTGTTGATCAGCACAAACAATGCTAAGCAGTTGTAAACCATTGGCAATTTAATATGTTGTCCATATTAAAAGCAAAATGCTGCTACGAGTCCCCAAACACAAGCAGAAATGCATCCCCTTACATCACAGAGCAAATGCAAAACCGTTTCATTTGTGTGCGACTTCCATGTAGAGATATTTACATATTCAATTATTCTTATTGGGAGTTTGCAAACTGAACACTTTATAACTCTCTGGCTTTCAAAAATCAAGGAATGACGGTAGGTATAACAGCCCCATGAAACCGCCCAGATATTCAAGTTTATGTTTGAAATGGATATCATTCTTGCCTTTAATGGAACAGCAATTGATTTCCGCATCAGATTTAATAATTTAGTGCCCAATCCCTTTCGTAAACAAAGCAACAAACGTATTATCCTTCATGGCAAACTTCTTTGTATTGCATAGAGAAACAGAATGTGAACTGTTGAGATCAAGATGGTCTCACGATAGCCTGGTCCTACCAGACTCTCGTACTTCATTTCATTTGCACAGAGTCTGGACCCACTCAATTGACAAATGTTAACTCACTCGTGTCTGTTGAAGTTTAAAACTATTGAAACTGCCAAGGGCCACTCTGAATCTGCCGTAACCAATCGCTAACGTTTTGTCCGGGAATCATGTTGCGCGCAGGCTGTAAACAAACCAAACACGTGGTGCGTGGAGATGTCCGTCAACAAGAGCTGACGTTAACGTCATTGTTCTCAGCCACTCCATTGTTCTCCCTCTGTTCGCTGATTGGACGCACAAAATTTGGACGGAGAAAACCCAAGAACTTGTGCTGGGGCTTGTGCTGGTCCACCCGTGGATGGGAGCACAGTTGGGTGATGGAGGGCCAGTAGGGGGCTCATCCCTCTGGCATATGAACCATCCATAACGCCCCGGAATCAAACACGGAATCTGTCCGGTCGAAGTTCACCGTCTGGACTCCCTGACTCCCTGAGGCCACTAGTAGAGATCCCATGGCACTCGTCACAAGAGTAGGGGTGCTGACCTCTGTGGGTCGGAAAAATTCCCCAACCAGTTATTGTACCGCTGCATCTTTATGCACCTCCCAACTGTGACAGCAAGTCATGGATGAGGTTTACTTCATATCCAACATAAGCACACATACACGAGTACACACGCACATTCTTACTTTGTAAAGCGCTTTGGGTACCTAGGATAGCATATTATTAATGCATCAATTATTGTTATTAACATCTTTGTCCTTCCCCCCCCTCCCCCCTCCTCTCCAAAAAACATAGAATAAATGCTGAAGTGGAGGAGGAGGGTGAGCAAGGAGTAGAGGGTGATAAGAAGAAGAGACTGAGAAAGAGGAAGGATTTGGAGGATGATGATGATGATCTAAGTGACTTTGGGAGTGAGGACGATGATGACGATGGTGATGATGAAGACAGTGACTCCAGACCAAGGACGACGCTCAACAAACCGTCTGTTCTCCCTGATATCTCCGGGGCCACCATAAAAGACTGAATTCACGATTGGGTTTCATTTCATTGCCCGTTACATTATCCTTGATATGCTCCCGGATCATAATATCGTTTTGGATTTACCAAGCATTCTTTTTTATGTGTTATTGATCCGCTGTCAGAGAGAAGGTGTCGACGTACTGAACTGACTTTTGAATAAAGAGCTTAGGTCTGTTGAAGCTCAATACGTTTCTCCCCATTGGTCTGGAGAGCAGTCCAGGCCAGTCTTGGCTCTGTCATGTTGACATCGCTCAGGAAGTGTTGTGTGTGTGGAAAGCACCCATGATGATGTTGCAAGCTCGGAGTCCACCTTCATGGCCTTTGAGGCTGAGTCATACCAGGGCTCTGGACTGGAGCAACATTACTTCCTGTTCCGAGTTGAGTTGGTACTGTCGTTGTAAAAGAAGCATAATCTCTAGTCGTTACCCCAGACTCATTAAACTGACTCAAAGTTTACTAGTTGTTCTTAATGTTGGCTTTGGATGATTCATGTTAAAAACCTATAGCGTGTGTGCATTCAAAGTGGTAGAAACGCGGCAGAGAGAGAATGAAGGGGAGTGAGAAGCTGATCCTCATGCCACCGGCATACATGCAGGGCCGGATTAAGAAAATGGCCTTTAAGGGCTGCAGCCCCAGGCATCGCCAGAAGGGGGGGGTCAGGTCGATGGGTGTCAAAGGAACGTGCTCTTAATTGAAAAATTGTTTTTATAAAGCTTGTTTTGCACTGTAGGCATATCTGACGGCACATACATTCAGTCCTTGGCTTTTAACTGTCAAGTGAGCGATCAGATTCTTAGAGTCGTTATATGGACTTCAAAGTGCTGCTTTGTCACGTGCGTCGGAGCGATATAGGGGCCTCGACCAGCACCTCAACATGTTAACCCAGCCCTGCATGTATGTTTAATGTTGGTAAATAGTGCTTCTGATTTCTGTTCTACAGCTGCCGAACTCACTATTATTGTAGTAAGTCCCTCCTCCGTTCTTTTCATATCTACATCTGTGCCAGATGTAGATATGTTCAGGAACTACTCTCCATGTTCCCAGGATCCTCTATTCCCAGTTCAATATTTGCATATAACAAACACTAACCCTCATATTGTGTGTCGGACCCAATTCAAGGTTAGCTATTTCATAAATACTATCCAGTTTATTTTATTCTTTCCAGACGGTAAACGTGTTGTACCCAAGGTGGATGTAAAATAACACATCTGTACGGTCTCTGTTTGAACGCTGGAGGGCGCCATTCCCCAACGGCTTCTGAATTCCGACGAAAGTGAAACCTAAAATACCACCAACCATACAAATTACCAATAATGTTTGGAAACACGAATTGACATATAAAAATGGCTTGATCGAAGTTAAATCAGAGTAATGTGAACACATCATAATTGCACACTTCTTGGAGATCCACTCGACTGCCGCAGATGTTCTGTTTCAGAGACCTTAAGGGGCTTAAGAGTAGCCTACAGGAAGTAGACAGAAGGATACTAAAGATCTTACTTTTTTTCTTCAGTTACTGCAGAGTTATTGGCCAATAGTATGAACCTGTGCGAATTCAAAATGATCGCATAGTCTAATTCAACGCCTTTGAAAGTAAATATCATTTTGGAGATGTGATTGTATTTCTTTAAGGTGATATGCAGAAAGCCCCTTAAAGGTTAATCAAGTTCGACTTTAAAAAAAACTTCGTAGTCGCCTTCAAAGTCAAACCCACTACCAAAAAAATGCTTTTGTGAGTTATGAGTAGTAAGACGTGTGATACCAAACCACACCACACACCAAATCAACACGGTGCATGATCTGAGTGTGTACGTGAGAAAAGAGGCGTTATGCAGCTGTCGCGGTGGAAAAGAAGGGTCGGCTAATGCACGTCATCCACTGTATTCTGGTCCTTAGCAGGAAGTCGCTCGACGATCCTGAAACCTGACACAGTTATGAACGCATCCACTCGGTAGTAACGCTCATTTCGTCCAGGCGGAACCATGGCAGCTTCTCAAGCGTGTTCCTCCTCCGCCGCCACCACCGTCAAGGTGTTCAGAGGAACCTTCGTCCACTCGACCCAGGAGGACGCCCTGGTCATACTGGAAGATGCGTTGCTGGGGGTGGATTCCACCGGGAAGGTCTGTGGTGTCATCTGAGATATCTGTGAAGAGGGGAGAAAACTTGCAATATAACTTATAACAGCGGGACCACCATATTCTTAAGCCAGGATCCAATAGCGCTGTTTTATTTGTAGTATCAAATCATTATTAATATCGTTTACGAGTGTGCATGACAGTACAAGCAATAAAAATACATATAGCCTATTCATTGTTATTTTTAATCAAATCTTTGATGGATATATTATTTATTATTATGATGTTTTGGGATAATAACTTGTTAGTAAGCCTAGTTGTAATCTGTTTTTTTTATTAAAAAAAAAAACACATTTCATTAAAGTCCAGAAATGTTTGATTTATTACATATTTTCAACAAAAAGGTAGAACACGTCCCTGGACGTAACAGAAACATACTGTCCTGTGTGGTGGCGCTGATCCAATCCGATGAAATGCAAAATATTTAGGCAATCAAAGTCCCCCAGGAGAAATACATTTTGTTGTTGACAACGGTACAATATTTTTAAGCAGTTAGTGGCGTCTGTGTGGAGACGACCCGTCAATTAGCGTGAAAGCATAGAGGTAGGCAGAGCTGCAGAGAACAGAAATGCCATCCCCAGCCTTTCCTTCAAGGACCCTACTCTCACACGTAGGCATTGCAAAGAACATATTTGTTATTTTTTTCTTCGAACTAATGCGGGTATTTGAGTTGGCCAGCAGCTTGGCATTCTTAATAATGACATTCAGATTATAATGCAAATATGTCTTGTGTTCATTATTAGATTTCCTTTGTTGAAAAAGGCCCGGAGCTGGAAAAGGTGTCTGCAAAGTTTGGATTCAACCAAAGTGCTGTTACTCAACTATCACCTCAGTGAGCGGAGGATTTTAAACCAATTTATTAAAGTATTATCAATCAATCAATCAATTACTGGACATATACATATATACTGGCCAGCCAGTATATATGGCCATATACTGGCCAAAGCCTGGCCAGTCGTCAGTTCTTTTAAACCTGTATATAATGGAATGGCATTGTGCTACTACTCATGTATTACTTATATTGTATTACTTTATTATATGGCCTTATTTTGTACAACATGATCCCAAATAAAGCAACATGTCTTCAGCTGTTACATTTCTAAATGACTAACAAATGTCTGCTTTAACATCCTCTGTGCCCCATCCCACACGGCAGGGAATTCTTCATGCCCGGCCTGGTGGACACCCACATCCACGCAGCGCAGTACAGCTATGCAGGCACTGCTCTTGACCTGCCTCTGCTCGACTGGCTCCAGACTTACACCTTCCCCGTGGAGTCCAGGTACTCGGATCTGGAGTTCGCCCGCAATGTCTACACGCACGTGGTGGTGAGTGAAGCCCCCTCTCTCTCTCTTCTCTGTCTTGTCCCGGGTCGCTACACACTAACTTATTCAAAACGGAAACAGTCAGAAACAAATCGGCTCGTTGAATCCATCGGTTTGGTAACTAGGCTATTCTACTAAATAGCCTAAAAGTAAGGAACGTAATTCAGATTATTTTATATCATTGCCCTGTATCAGATGGATATTATGCTTATTACTTGTCCATATTTCAGAAACGGACCTTGAGAAATGGTACTACAACCGCCTGCTACTTCGCCACCATACACACAGACGCCTCCCTCCTGCTAGGGAGAGATTGCGAGTAAGTGTACATCTTTAATCCTCATCAGCCAGTCAGTGTTAACCTCTTGAGGGCAACCAATGCCTCTAGGTTTGGACATGTGCTCGGCAAGTAGTTAGGCAGCGATTCTTTGTGTATCCCTTTTTTCTTTCGCCTCATGATAGCATGGGAAAATGTCGAACTGCAGCACCGTAAAAAGTGAGTTCTAGAATGCTAATGTTAGCGGCAGGTATTGCTCATGCTTGAACTACAGAAATACATTACAAATACAAACAGAAATACTTTTTTTCATAATTACGAGATAAGCATTACGTTAAAACCAAATATCTTGTAATTACAAGAAAAGATCATGCAAGATAAAATGTCTAAAGAGAACAGTCTACAGTCTAAAGTGGTTACTTATGATGATGACTAACCAACGTATTCAAAAAGATAAATCAATATTAAAACCTTCTTTTAAAGTTTCCACTTCCAAATATAGTATTAACTATCATATTGCAATGTTTAATTACCGCACAAAGCACTAAACTGTGCAACAAAAAAAATCGTAATCTTGTCCTTACTTTCCATTTGAATATCAATTTAACCTTCATCCCCAGAGGACCTGTTTGAGGCCATCACTACCAAAAGCATTTAAACACGTGAGAAAGTCATGCGACATACCCCTAGGCCTATGAGATTCTCATCTTAAAGTCTATCATAATAACCATTGTTTAATGGAACACATTCCGTCCCCTTACAAAATAACGTGAATGTAACAACAATAATTATTTCTATAAAACTGTACAAAACATGAAATGTATCTCATGCGGAAATTAAATCCACCATTCATGCTGTGGTCCTGTTTCATCCGCTATGTTCCAGAAACATCCACATTCATTATTTCAATTGCAATAACCATCAAATAGGTGCTATCTTTCATTTGTTGCCGATATTCCACAATCTAGCCCTTGTAGTTAAAATTCACTATGCACTTTGACTGTCTTATCTTCAACAATAACCCAAGGCCTAGTGAGGAAGAGGTTAGGCAAATTGTTTTTGTTTGCATATCAGACCATGTCAGGGCTATAAATGTATGGGAAAAACAAGAACTTCAAATGATAGTTGGATCCATCCACTATTCCTGGGGTGCATCTGCTTTGATGTGGAATTGTTCAACACATGCTTGTGCACACACACACCTGCCCTACACCTGTTGCGGCTGTCTGGTTCATGTTGCATGGCGAGAATGATGAAGCTCTTCAACAAGGATCAAAGTTTAGTTTCCAGGACTGTTTGTCTACTAGTAGGGACTCTAGCTTCATCAATCAACAACTAAATTTACGTTTAGGGCTATATAATTTAACGATACTTAGAGAATAACCAATTTAACCCACGTAACTGAGATAACCCTGACCTTAAGAACCGTAGCGCCACAACCTGCTGTTTAAGACAAGATGTGTCTGTGCCTTTATTAAAATATCATTGAGAACATAACTCGAACCTTCACCCTGTTTATAGAGGCATAGGCTTGCTTATCTCTCGATTGGTTTGTGTTTGGGTCTGTGTGCGTGTGTGTGTGTGTGTGTGTGTGTGTGTGTGTGTGTGTGTGTGTGTGTGTGTGTGTGTGTGTGTGTGTGTGTGTGTGTGTGTGTGTGTGTGTGTGTGTGTGTGTGTGTGTGTGTGTGTGTGTGTGAGAGATTAACAGTTGTATAGAAATACTTACCATGTGAGGATTCACGAGATAACGATAATGTGAGAATACTTACTATACTATATAATAATCCCTCGAAGACCAGGCAGACGTATGTCTTCCGAGGCTTCAAGCTATGAGTTTGCTGTCAAACCCCAGGTTTTTTTTTGGTCACGGTCGTTTCTGATCTCTTCTTCTTCCGGATCATCTAAACAATATCTGCCTTTTCTCAAAGTGGGTGGCTTTGTTTATTGTCTTTGTTTATTGGGTTTGTTCCCTTATAGTAATGTCGTTATACTTTCTCAAAAGAAAAAAAATGAAGTGAAAAGTTGAAGGCCGCCGATGTGCTGAGACGATGCATCCTGTGGTTTATTAGAAAGAGGCCGTCTTTCTGCCTTGGGAACATGTCAACAGAGTCAGGGCATCCCTTCATGGCCTCCGGTTGAACTTGAGGCGGTTTTGCTGTAGGTCAGCTTGCTATGAAAAAAGCAAGTCCAAAGGAACAACATTAATTGATTTTATTTGCTTATTGTCCAAAGAGTTAACCAGAGCAGAACCTGTACATCAACAGCAGAACCTATACATCAACAGCAGAACCTAAACATCAACAGCAGAACCTGTAAATCCACAGTAGAACCTATACATCAACAGCAGAACCTGTACATCCACAGTAGAACCTATACATCAACAGCAGAACCTGTACGTCCACAGTAGAACCTATACATCAACAGCAGAACCTGTACATCCACAGTAGAACCTATACATCAACAGCAGAACCTGTACATCCACAGTAGAACCTATACATCAACAGCAGAACCTGTACGTCCACAGTAGAACCTATACATCAACAGCAGAACCTGTACATCAACAGTAGAACCTATACATCAACAGCAGAACCTGTACATCCACAGTAGAACCTATACATCAACAGCAGAACCTGTACATCCACAGTAGAACCTGTACATCAACAGCAGAACCTGTACATCAACAGCAGAACCTGTACATCCACAGTAGAACCTGTACATCCACGCATAAGTGTAGAGCGAAAGATGGAATACCTACTTTATAATCCCTCGTCTATTAACTTTGAAACATGGGCTCAGTTCTTTAATACACGTGGATTTTGTTTCCTCGGTGTGATGAGCTCATGTTCCTTGTTCCAGATGACTTTGGGCAGCGTGCCCTGGTGGGTAAAGTGTGCATGGACCGAAACGGGCTTCATGAACATTACAAAGAAGAAACACAGGAGTCCCTGGACGAAACCTCACGGTGTGGAAACACTAATTATATTATAAATAATAATATAGCTCATTTTTCCTCAAGGGCCTTTGAAGCGGACCATGTATACTGTTTATGTATATGTATATATATATATATATATATATATATATATATATATATATATATATATATATATATATATATATATATATATATATATATATTATATAGATTAGTAGTTATATTTATAATCTATATATTTATATATGCGTACTTAATATGTAAATTGCTATTTATTAACTCATCATCATCATATATAACCTATTTAAATAGGTTATTTTTGTCCATCCTATCCTGCATAAAGTTAACATTTGTTTTGTTTGTTTGTCCTCCAGCTTCATCAGAGAGCTGATAAAGAGGGACGTACGTCTTTCCCACATCCTTTGTCTTTTGTTCTGCCTTCTGTGTCGACAACTACAACAAAGCCCTCTTGACACACACACACACACACACACACACACACACACACACACACACACACACACACACACACACACACACACACACACACACACACACACACACACACACACACACACACACACACACACACACACACACACACGCACACACACAAGCACACACACAGGAGATTGCCAACACAGCCATGCATAAGAGAAGATAAGATATTTATTTTTCATAGTAGGCATGCAATACAATAATGTTTGCTAGATGTCAAACTGCCAAATTAAAAAAACCCTATCCACCAGACCAGCCACGCTGTGCGTGTTTTAAAGAGGGGTTGCTCCACTCGTCGCACGCGATATTGTGGCGTAGAGCCGGCTGTCCAAAAGAAGCATTTATTTGAATGGTTTACGATATTCAAGTTATCGATTGGATTTCTGTGTTTAAATCTTCATGTTCTACATTTTGTTGGTTCCGTCGGTCTGGCAGTACCCCTTGGTGAAGCCAGTGGTCACTCCCCGCTTCTCGGTGTCGTGCACCTCGGAGCTGATGCTCAAGCTCGCCCAGGTGGCCAGGAACAACAACCTTCACATTCAGGTGAGCTCGTCACCGTTTATTTTTGCTGGACTGGTCCCTAAGCCAACCTCACCATGCAACGTCCTCTTGTTTTGGGGGGGTCAATTGATTGAGAACCGTGCCGTTTTTAACATCTTTTTTTCCCTTTACCCAAACATTGCATAACCCTATTCCCCGTTCATGACCAAATGTTATTATTCAGGTGCCTCTGGGCCAACTGATCTGAATGACCCAGCATCACGCATTGTCTTTTCGTTCCTCAGAGCCATATCAGTGAAAACAAGGATGAGGTGAAGCTGGTGCAGGAACTGTTTCCTGAGTCCGAGTCCTACACGGACGTCTACCGCAAGCACAACCTGCTCACCAGCAAGGTGAGGTGCATGGAGGCCACAGCACTCTAGTGGTGCTTCAAGCCCCGCCCCCCTCCAGTCCACAGTGTGGCCTGTAGGCAGTCTCTATGGATTCTGAACTCTGACCCAAATGTAGGCAAAAAGGATCTCAGGCAGCAGGTCAAAGCATAGCTACTGATTAAGGAGGGGATCTTCAGGACAAACGAGAACGACCAATGGAACCCACCCAACATACTTCAGAGTCTCCAGGGTGTCATGTCATGTGTTATGTTGCTGATCCCCTTCTGTTTGACCGCCCTAATGCTGATCTTCTACTCTTCTACAGACCATAATGGCTCACGGCTGCTACCTGAGTGATGAAGAGCTGAAGATCTTTCACCAGACCGGGAGCTCTCTGGCTCACTGCCCCAACTCCAACCTCTCGTAAGCGCACGATGTCTAACAAAACCTTTGGGCTACACACTGCTACTGCACTGGCATATGGATTTGTCTTTCATCTGTCTGTCTGTCCATCTGTCTGTCTGTGTGTCTGTCTGTCTGTCTGTCTGTCTGTCTGTCTGTCTGTCTCTCTCTCTGTCTGTCTAAACTTAAACAATGAAACCACATACAATGTGGAAATCGAACTGCTCCCCAACAGAAATCCAGATGCTTGTCCTTGTTATGCATTCTCTCTCTCCATGTGCTAGCGCCATACACTGACAAAAGCCAGACTATCTCCTGACTTTCCTGACTTTCCTGACTTGAGTCAGTCACTGGCCCTGCTCTGAAGTCCTGCTGAGCAACGGCAGTATTTAATCTACTACCTCCCCTGGTTGTCGCAGTTGAAGTGAATCTTCAGTAACTAACTCTCTCTCTCTCTCTCTCTCTCTCTCTCTCTCTCTCTCCTCCTCTCTCTCCTCTCTCTCTCTCTCTCTCTCTCTCTCTCTTCTCTCTCTCCTCTCTCTCTCTCTCTTCTCTCTCTCTCTCTCTCTCCTCCAGGTTATGCAGTGGGATGTTGGACGTCCGTAATGTTCTCAGCCATCAAGTTAAACTGGGCCTTGGAACAGGTAGCCAGCCTTATCATGGCATGGTGTTCTATGCACGTATGATTTAATATTAGGTATCTTAATTTTTTGAAGATTGTCCACCTGTACATTTTTTTGGTTGTACGTATGCACATTCAGAGACAGATGTTTGAGTGTATGCGCGTGTCGGATCATACCGCGTCCATCCATGTGTTACATCGATGCGTTTGTTTCGTCGTTCAGACGTGGCGGGGGGGTACTCCCCCTCCATGCTGGACGCGGTGAGGCGAGCCCGGGACACGTCCAAGGCCCTGACCATCCAGGACCCCACCCACCAGACCCTGACCTGGGAGGAGACCTTCAGACTGGCCACGCTGGGGGGAAGCCAAGGTATCCCACCCCAACCCAAACCCTCTTTTAGGGCATTGTGGAGCTGAGAGATAGGGCTGGATCTGGTTTAGGTATCAGCATGAAGTGCGTGTCATCCTGTGCATCACATGGCCCATATGGCCGTCAGCTGTTAGTGCTGGTCCAGGCCATTGGCCTCAATGCTAGTGGTGGTCAAAAAATACTGTGGAAGGCATGCAAAGTGTATGCATAGTGAATAGTATTCCCAAAAGCTCTTGGCCATGCTGAATGTGCAAGGTTAACTTATGTGTGGGGTGGTGATTCCCACCCTGTGACCGAATCACAGGGTGGGAATCACCACTCCCCTGAAGCTCCAGTTCGATTTGTTCTGCATATTTTCAAATGCTCCGCAACTATAAATACTTTCATTATGCGAAACACTGCAACCGCTGGTGAGGCCAGTTCCCCAAAGCTGGCCTAAACAGACATTATTTTCAAAGAATTTTGTGAGAAATGAGTGTCAGTCTTCATTTCCACCTCAGCCTCCAAGAAACTTGAAAAGGAAAAGCACACAGCAACATTGATTGAACCGAAAATGCATGTATTAACAACAGAATATCACAAAGAGACTAATGCCTGCCACACACATAAAGATAATCGGGCTGATTTTGCCCCCTTCCGACCACGGACAGACATCGCCCGATTATCTTAAGCTCTTAAGATTATCTTATAAGATTCTCTTGTAGTGTGTGGTGTGTTAAGAGTGAAATTCGGCCGACAATCGGCTCCGAAATCAGTCGGCGCCGACAATCGTAAGTATTAAACATGTTCAATATTTACGATTGTCGGCGGAGAACGTTGTGGTGTCAAATCGTCTTGTGTGGGGGCGGGGGGGGGGAGCCGACAATCGGGAGTCCCCAATGTGACGTAATATTGAATTTAACCAATAAAGAGCGAGCTGACTGAACACGGAATTATAACGAGCCATCTCCATGGCTAAGATTCTAGTGCGTCAGAAGACAAATCTTAATGTGTGTGGTGTGCTGTGTTTGGAATATCGCAGGACACCACACACAATACGATCAAAACTGTTAAATCACAGATTTTTTATCTTCATGTGTGGGGTCTCTCACAGATAAAAAATCGGTTGAGATTTATAAAATCTTTATGTGTGTGGCAGGCTTAAGACACACAAGCAAGCCAATTTACCGGGACCACACCCACATATCCAACCAATCACAACAAAGACATCAATCAACGAACCCAATCACAACTCAAACTAAAAAACAATGCCACACAAAGAAACACGAACCAAGGGAGGGACATGATGACACCAACAGCAACCACAATGGCAAAGGCAGTTTGAGGGACAAAGGGTTTTGTCCGGATACACACCCGGATCTATTTGTCAGTTAGTGTGTGACAGCGCTTTATTGCCTGTCAGGAATGCTGCAAAGTATATCATTGATTGACATGATCCCTTCTGACCATAACCTCCACAGCTCTCTCCATGGACGGCCAGACCGGTAACTTTGCGGTGGGAAAAGACTTTGATGCCCTGAGGGTGAATGTGGCTGTGCCTGATGGCCCTATCGACCTGGTTCAAGATGACGGACCAAAGGTACACACACACACACACACACACACACACACACACACACACACACACACACACACACACACACACACACACACACACACACACACACACACACATACACACACACACACACACACACACACAGGCATCCACACCAATAACAAACGCATTTGCACACATGCATATACACATTATATATATACCAGTACTCACATGATGCACGATACACACAGTAAAACAGCTGATCATTAAAGTCTTGACCTTATCGAATAATTCATCAATTATTTCCCTTTCAGGTTCTGCTAGAGAAGTTCCTGAATTTGGGTGAGTGCCAAACGGTCTTACTTTCAGTTCCTCCACTGCAGATGCTGACGTTTGCTTGTCGGCCTGCTGTAGCTGCTTATACTGACTCCTATGGTTGACCGTGTGCTTGTTTGTGGTTTGCAGGTGATGACCGTAACATCCTAGAAGTGTATGTGGCTGGAAGGAAGGTGGTGCCCCTCTAGTAACCTGGGGAGCAGAAGAGAAATAGTGCCTAGTGTCTCTTGGTGTCTCAAGCATGCCTATTGTGAATGCTCTAAGGGCTCTGAAGTTAACTTTTAGTTAAAGGGATCAGCAAAAGGGAATTGTGATGCAGTTGTTATTTTATGTATGTTCGGGAAATCATAAAATTGGTTTATTTGTTGTATGTGTCCACTTACAGCCTTACATTGAATGTGTATGCTGAGCATTTATGGTTGGTATCACATTGTATAACTAATCAGCAACTGACCTCAGGTAATTTAATTCAATGCTGAATATTGTAGAAAAACATGCAATGCTATTGCTCGGATATAATCCTACATTTTGCATATCTATACATATATATCTTTATCTTTATACGTTTTCATAACCAGTCAGTTTCCAGCATATACTTTGCAATTATTTTCATTTTAAATGTATAATCTGTTTGTCAACTAATTCCAATGGGTCTTTTATTTTATCACGTTTAATTTGACTCCACTCTGTCTGTACATTGTACATTGTACTGTGCCTTTCTCTGGATCCAAATGTTTCTCCTCATGCTTTAAGGTGTGATTTGTGCTTAATGAAAAATTGCTTATGTAGCTTTTCCAATTACAGCTTTTCCAAAATCTTTAAGAAGGGAAGATCACCATAGGAATGATATAAATAATTTACAGAACTAAGAAGTATGAAGGAACCATATGTAGCCAGAAAGAATGCAATCAATACATTGTGTTCGACATACGTCTCTGTTTCTCAACTGCTTGCACTGTAGTTCTTTTTTCAGGGAATTTCCCCTGCTTTGCACAGGGTCGGAAAACATGTTGCAAAAATGTTGAAATGCAACGGCTTATTTCCCCTTTTTAACATAACGGAAATTTGAAATCAGCACCAGGAAAGCTGGACTGAGACAAACTATCAGCCCAGGCAATTTGAGTTACCGGAAGGATCATTGACCGTCATTAGCAATTAGCGTCTGGAAACTTTGAGACCCAGGCTGGACCAAAATAAAACATGTTTTACATTTTAAGGTATGGATTCCTGCAATTAGATAGTTTAACATTGTATATGATGTATTATTTATCTGTTGAACTTGAAACCACTATATTGGTTGTTTTTAAGCAACCCCCACTCGTTGGGCCAATCCCGATTTGGATAGGGTCCAGTCTGGTTCAAATTGGTAGGCTATTTGAACCCATGATTTGAACCAATCTATTTGACATTTGTTTATTGGAAGGCACTAGGTGTGGAGTATATAAAAGCTTGCAGTGTGCATAATTTAGTGGCATCTAGCTGAACGGAACTGGCAGCTATGAAATATACGATTTTTTTAATTAGTGTATAATCCCATGAAAAGAATCGCCCCCAAATGACTGTGGGCCGATCGGAAAACTAGGAGGACTTCAACGAACTCGGTGCTGTTGGTGTGTCATTGTGGGCCGAGGTCAGTGCTCTCCGCTTTGTCTGCTTGCGTTCGTCAACAGATTCTAAACGTCTGCCCTTTTCCATCATTTTTCAATCCATTATTTGACAAATGTGAAGAATAATCATGGTGTTGATTGGTCGTCAAACAACAAATTGTAAAGAAAAATACTAATTCTTCAAGATATAGTTGTATCGTCGTCACCGGGAAAGTGCTATGCCAGTTGGCCCAACCTGGAGCACAAGACAGAAGGCCTAGTCACTGTCGTGACTATTGGCGCATTTCCACTAGCACGGCTCGGCTCGGTACGGCTCGGCTCGGCGCGCTATTTGCGTGTTTCCACTAGCACGCAGTACCTGCAACCGGGTACATTTTTGGTATCACCTCAGTTCACTTAACCAAAAATGTACCCGGTTGCAGGTACTGCGTGCTAGTGGAAACACGCAAATATTTGACACTGACAAGAAGGTGCTCTTCAGTGGAGGGTCACGGGAGCACAGGCCGGCCCCACCAAATGCTTGGCACCGTCCCGCAACCACTCAAGTGGCTGCTCCCACTTTTGGCGCATTTCCACTAGCACGGCTCGGCTCGGTACGGCTCGGCGCGCTATTTGCGTGTTTCCACTAGCACGCAGTACCTGCAACCGGGTACATTTTGGTATCACCTCAGCCCTGGTTCCAAGCGAGCCGAAGCGTTACTAAAACGTGACGTCAGCCGACTGCCTTCCACTGATTGGCCGATGAGTGTCGTCACTGGAAGCGTCATAACCGCGCGACGACCGCCGAGAATGTAAATAAAAACAAGACGCGAGACAAGACAACACTTTTTACTGCCTTTTGACTTGGAACGAGATGGCTTCTCAGAAAAAATCCACTCCTTGGTCGGTGGAGGAGGTCCAGACGTTCCTGACTCTGGTTGCCGAATAACGGATTCAGAGGGAGCTCGACGGCACCACGCGTTGTTGTTGTTCTGGTCTTCCGGATTTGTACGTTGCTCGGCGCCGTGTAAATGACGTCACAGCGGTTTCGCGCAGCCGTGTTATGACGACCCCGCCCACTCGACGAGGAGGCACCAGTTGTAATGGAAACACAACCAAACCGAGCCGAGCCGAGTCGTGCTGAGCCGTATCGAGCCGAGCCGTGCTAGTGGAAATGCGCCATTTGCCTTACTTCATTCGGTGATTACTGCAAGCAGCGCTTAACTTTTGTTATTCTTAGGCTTTATTCTTTTTTCTTTATTATTCCCGAGACATTTTTGGGCCCTACTCTGAGGACCGGCAGATTCCAATGTTACTACTTCCAAAAACAAGAAGGCCTCCTATGGTATTCTCCAGTTACACCTTGAATTGCACACACAAAATAAAGAAAATGTCTAGGAATTCCTGATGCAAGAGCTGGTTGAAATGGGTTGTGTATCTAGATGCGTAGTTGTGTGTGTGTGTGTGTGTGTGTGTGTGTGTGTGTGTGTGTGTGTGTGTGTGTGTGTGTGTGTGTGTGTGTGTGTGTGTGTGTGTGTGTGTGTGTGTGTGTGTGTGTGTGTGTGTGTGTAAGCTTAGTGCTACAGGGCACTCAATTGCTACCAGCTTTGATTTGGGAGTGTAGCAGCGCACTGACAAAGAGACAGGGTTAAACAGACCAATATTAGACCAACCGAGATTGTTTTCTGATTTTCTTTTTTATTGCCTACTGTTGCGACTTCCTGGTGTGGTTAAACAGTGCAAGTCACTTATGGGTTATTTGGTAAGTCAATAGGTTGAAACATATGGAATAATATTCCAGTTGAACTATGAGGAGATTGAGCATTTAACCATAACTTCTGTGAGTTCCCCCTCCCCCAGACCCATGACGTCACACTTGGTCAATGCTGTAGGCCCCTCCCCTTTCTTACCATGGCTAGTGAATGTCTGTAGGAAACAAGATTCAAACTGAAGACTCTATTCTAGATTTACTATTCAAGATTTTAACTCAAATGTAATCAAACTGTATAACTCTGAGACTTTACTGGTTTATACTGTACCTCTACTATTCTATTTCTTCTACTCTGTACTCAGCATCATATAGGCATATGTTCTTGTATCAGCTCACGTTATCCACTAGGCGGGATCAAAAGCTATATTTAAAAGAAATGAGTGGGTGGGTAGGGGAAGTTAAGCTACTACAATGAGTTCGTTTTATGCGTTTAACTTGATAGTATCCATAACTGAGAACCGAAATCTCTAAATAATGATGCAAACTTAAATGAGCAATGTGACCAGAACGGTGAGAGTCTTGAACGTACACCCGTCTGCACTCCGGGAACGGGAAGGGTCGGACCCTTGTTCCGCTGCTGTTTACCACCCGGACAAAGGCTAGTTGCAACAGGTATGTCCGCTTTATTAAAAAGACAATGGAAACATTAATTACACTTAATTATTCGCCTGTCTATAGTATGGCTAGCAAAATAATGACACGACAAGAAAATGTTGACAGTTCCTTTGAGAATTGGATACAATTTTCTCTGATCAGAGAACAGATTTCTCTCAATAAGACCACAGCAAAGTAATAAGAGGGCATCCGCTTCGGGCGTCACACATGATTGACACCGGTTCTGTCACTTTCATAATCTCACTCCAGCCAGGTAGGTACTACCGAAAGTTGGCAACACTCAGTGTTTGATCATGAATGGTGGTATGATTCTTGAATTAATGTCACGAAGTGCAGACTTTTTAAATTCGCATTGAATATAAATAAAGGTAAAATGGTGCTCTCATTCACAAGCATCTATATATCTACAGATCAAAAATTATATGCACTTGCAATTCAATTGCAAGACTATTTTTTAAGTACTACTCCCTTCCCAACGAAAACCCACAGATATTAATCCAAATTTGCTTCCAGCAATGCTGCAAGAGGACGATTTCCAGGCCTCCGCTACATCACCCTCAGCTCAGCGGCTCCAAAAGAAGAAGAGGAGGTCCAGGTGTGTGAAGAAGACGAAGAGGAGGCAGGAGCTGGATGAAGACGGCTTCGTTCTCCCACTGAGCCGACTGTGTCTCCTCAGCCTGGCCGACAACATGAAGGCTGTGTGGGTGAAGGACTACGAAGAGAACTATCTGGACCGCTACCACTTCACGTACATCATGGGCCCTTTCGATAGCCTGCGTGAGTCCAGCCGAGCAGACAGGGTTAACTCCCCCGTGGCAGGATGCGTCGGAGATCTACCTCAGGTTGAAAATCAAAACATGGATTTGACTTTGTCAAAAGCCTGGTATCGTTATATTCCCGTTATGATTTAGAACCCCTTCTAATCCGGCCAGATTACGTTGTGCATTACAATACATATATCGGGTGGTCCTGTCTTCATGATCCATGGTGTAATAACGCATTAGTTTGCAGAATGTCTAGAAACCCTTTTTCAGGAAGGCTCTTTTGTTTGGTAGGGGGAGTAGGGGTTGGGATCCTCATCATTCGAACCTCTCGTTCAATAAGACTAAAGCGCTGGTACATAAGAATGCATCATTGGTTGTTCCTGTTGTGTGTGTATATATAGTAACCTAGGACAATGAGTTCTGACACGTCTTGCATGTGAAACGCTGACCCAAAATCATAACTAGCAAAAATATAAATAGCTAAAGTTTTATGCTAACAAAATGAGGCGGTTCTTTCGATGTGATCATGTCGCTATGTGCAAGTCATAAAGCCAAGCTCAGGCTTTTCTCCGGATTACCCTCATTTTACGTGTCTTTAGTTG
The DNA here is from genome assembly GCA_900291075.1 of Melanogrammus aeglefinus. Taxonomy (NCBI): domain Eukaryota; kingdom Metazoa; phylum Chordata; class Actinopteri; order Gadiformes; family Gadidae; genus Melanogrammus; species Melanogrammus aeglefinus. Next base: position 194,665 of record OLKM01000125.1, on the reverse strand, counting down.
CCTTACAGGAGGAAGCTAAACCCAGTAAGTCAGGGGTGAAGGGTCCCGTAGTGCTGTCTGTAAACGTATTAATTTTTCATCACATTTTAGACACATTCAAGGTTGGGAATAATGTGTTCAAGTCGGCTTCATCTAACTGGCAGCTGAGATCATTAACCTACACATAGGATGTCATTCTAAGATGATGGATAGACTGACTGAAGGGCAGCCTGTGGCCCAAGAGGTAGAGCGGGTTGGCTGGTAACCGGAAGGTTGCTAGTTCGATCCCAGGCTCCTCCTAGCACCTTGAGTGCCAAGGTGTCCCTGAGCAAGACGTCTCACCCTCCCCTTGCCTGGTGGACTCTGCCGTCGGCGTGTGAATGGATGGGTGAACGTTAGGCAATATTGGGAAAGCGCTTTGAGTGGCCACGTGTTAGTAAAGCGTGGTATAAAATACACTGCGTTTACACACTGAGTAGTCTCTGCACTCCTGATCTTCACTGTAAATACAAGCACAAAGTTCTGTATACTGACTGCTGACCTTGTGATCGGTCTCCCAGCGGGGGGGCTGGTGGAGGAGCTGACCGCCCTGCTGTGCTCCAGGAAGCAGCTGTCCCGCGCGGCGCTGCACCTCCTGGTGGTGCCCCAGCTGCCAGGCCTGTCCCTGGCCGCGTGTCCGGGCCTGGTCACGCCCCGCGTCTGCTCCATCATCGCAGCGCGCTGCCAGGTCTGACAGGAGGGTGTTCCCGAACCCCGCCCGTGGCGGTTTACCCTATTTGTGTTTTGTCTTTTTCTATACTGAGGTCAGTGTGCACCACCAAAAGTTCAGTCGCACTTAATAGTTGAATTATGAGAAGGCTCTTTCTTCTCACATTTTATGATACATACTGTATTACCATCAGAAGCCGTTGTATTTCACTATCGTGTGGGTATCAGTATCGTGTGGGTTTCATTTCATTACAGCTATAACATAAAATGTTATCCTATTTAGATTCCTTATCTTTTATCCCTCCTCTCAGCACATGTCCCGTTTAGACCTGTCTGGGGCTCAGCAGGCCTCCCCCCAGGCTCAGGGAGACATGCTCCGCTCCATGCCCAGCCTGCGCTCCCTCTCCCTGGCCGGGACCCCCTGTGACCGGGGGGTCATCCGGACGATCGCCCGGCACTGCCGGGCACTGCGCCACCTCGATGTATCCCACTGTCACCTCCTTTCTCCCGCTGATCTTCTGCCTCTGGGAGGTGGGGCTTCCCTTGCGGCGGTGCGGCGCGTTGTACCGATTCATCGGCTGGTCGCGACTTGTCTGCGCGTCACCGCGGCGATTCTCCGTCCTCCGCCGTCACCCGTTGCTGCCACTCCTCTCCATCCTCCTCCTCGTGCTCCTCCTCCTCCTCCTCCTCCTCCTTCTGTGCGCTGCCTCTGAGATCCCTGCTGGCGACGGATATCGGCTTTGGGGAGGAGGAGGGGGAGCCAGCGGCGACGGCTGCCTACCTCCTGCTCAGCCTGCCTCTCCTGGAGAGCGTTGCCCTGGAGGGGCTGGACTGGGCCCTCGGGGCCATTCACCGCCGGGAGTTTGACCCCGCTGAGGAGCTCACACGCAGGGAGGGGGTGCCACGGCTCGAGGAGGTGTGGAGGGAGAGGCAGAAGAAGCACTGGACAGACCGGAAGGAGAACGAGGTGGCCGGAGCAGAGGGGAGCCGAGAAGAAAGAGAAGAAGAAGAAGAAGAAGAGAGCTGGGAGGTGCACAGGACCCAGAGCCCGGACGGAGATGAAGGTGAGGCTTCCGGCGGAGACGAGGAGCCGGATCTCCTTGCGGAAGAAGAGGTGGGCGCGGGGGGCATCGGGGAGCAGGACATGCTAAGGGGTGCGATGGTAGTGGGGCCGGGCGATGACAGTCTGACCCTGCGTCTTAGGGAGATCAAAGCGATGTCGTCAGCCTCCCTGGAGGTTGCATTTCGGCTGTGTCCACACATCCAGTCCTTAGCTGTGAACGTTGACTCGGCGGAGGGTACCGGAGGTAGGAGGGACCATGGGTGGACGTTGGCCGCCGGGCTGGGGAACTGGTCGGGTCAGCTGCGTAGCTTGACCCTTCGTCACACGGGGCCACTGGGGGATCTCCTTACCCCCCTACGAGAAATGGGCTCTACCCTGGTTTCTCTCACCCTGGAAGGGGTCAGAACCAGCCCGCACTGCCCTCTACTGGAGGTCTTGCAGGCCTGCCCTAGACTAAAGGTGCTGGTGGTCTCCGCCCAGCCCCCCAACAGCCCACCGTACGAGGACGAAGAGGAGGAGGAGGAGGAGTTGGGGGGTGCCCGCGATCTGCTGAGGCTGCCTCACCTCTGCTCCCTCACACTCAGGTATGTGCAGTGCTCGTAGTAGTATACTACACGTCCAGCCTCCAGCACTCTGAACTCGTGATGTTACGCTCAAACTTTGGGAAGAAAACATTATCTTATGGAAGGGTACGGATGGGGGATTTATCTCCGAAAATCCCAAGAGAGGCCATAGAAAAAAGCAAGCAGACTACCCAATTGAACTGTGTTCCTGGAATGAATTTACATAATTGAAAGGGTGGATGAGTCTCAATTGTAATCTGATCTAATGTACCCAGTCCAGTTATTCCCAACCATTCCTACAGCCCACTGCAAATGTGATTGTATGAGAACATTGTCAATGCATAGCTTTTTCATTTCACATTTTCCTTGATAATCTTGATAAATAATACACACGTTTTGTATCATTTTCGTTTTCTCAGTTTTGACTACGAGCAACAGACAAAGCCTGCAATGTCCTGGAGAGCCCTGCAGAGGGTGCTGTTGAGCCTTCTGTGGGGCTCTCCCCTGCTGGAGCGGCTCTCCCTCACCGCGCTGCCATGTCACCTGAACACCGTGCTCCATCACATCATCTCCAGCCAGACCTGGAGCCTGCACCGCCACCAGCACCTCCAGCCTGGGGCGGTCGCCGCGTCCACACCGCCCTCCACGCCACTCGGACGCGTGACACATCTGGGCCTGGCCCGGAGCGACGTAACCATGGCGACGGTGATGAGCCTGGTGGAGGGATGCAGACCCATGAAGTTGGTGGACCTCTCTTGCTGTTGGGAGGTCAGCCGCCAGGATGTGACGGATAGCTTGTTGAAGTGCCCCCGTGTCACGTTTGACTGGATGTAACAGATGATTCAGCAACAGGTTCAGACACTTAAGGGAGGAATCGCACCGGTATGAATTGTCCTCTTTGGATTCGTCTTACTAGTTTGTTGACTTAAATCATGTTAGGCATGCGGAAGTCCTGCAAATAGATGAACTTTAAATCCGTTGCCCAATTGTTTACCTTATCCAGGTCAGGACAAAAAACCTTCTCCTGCTAATTACACCACTACATTCAACAACACACGATGTACGCCCCGAACTTGTATTCTGGCATTGTAGAAATATAGTTTGTGAAAGAGTTCACAATAAATCTATTCACCTCACCCCTTATACTCTACTGCAGTCATGAAGATTTTTTTATGATCTCTTTGTCTTCTGCTTTGTGATGATCATGCCCATACTAGGGTTACAACCCCTCTAATCCATTAGTCATCATGGTTGACTTCCTGTGTGACATTTCCTGTCTGCCTAAAGGCAAGAAACTTTTATCACACCCAGACAAGTAAAAAAATAAAGATTAATCTAATGTAGTTTAGTAAAGTAAATTAATTGTATATAAATCCCTACAACTTTCTCTCGGCTGTTTTTTTCTAGGTCATGTATGACACGGTGTATGCGTCAGCGTGTGTGTCCCGGTAGTTAGCGTGCTAGCCGGTGTGAGTCGTCATTGTGGAGGCCTCAGCTCAGACTGGTCTGATCTGGTTAGACTCCGGGATAATGACGACACAGAGGGTCACCCCTCCCTGTTATAAGTCTCTTTCTGGCTGCTGCTGAGCTATGCTTTTTTCACCCTCTACCGGTTCTCAGCTCTCCTTCTCTCTCACACACAGTACTCTCACCCTGGCCTTTTCACTCTCTTAAGCCTCTTACTTTTAGATCTCCACCTTTGATGTGTACCTGTTTTATTCTTTGTTGTACTGGACGGAAAAGCACACACACACACACACACACACACACACACACACACACACACACACACACACACACACACACACACACACACACACACACACACACACACACACACTTTGCTGAACTTGATTAACCAGGCCACATTTTCTGTTTCATGGTCATTCATTATTGTTTTGACAACCATTTGTTGTGTGCTTCTGGGAATTTCCCTAGTGTGATGAGCCTGTCCTAAAACATTCAGGAACCTCATCTCTTCTCACAAACTCGGACAGCAATAGCTTGTGTACTCGGATATATCAGGGGAGCTCCAGAATATTCTAGAAAAATCTGGAAACCAGAGGGACGGTTCTAATTTTTTTCCGTCACCAAACAGGGAATCCAAACACGCATGATCAAGCGGCAGACTTGTTTCTATAGGACAGTAAAGATGGTGGATGATCCTATCCATTATACCGACCATAGCTCCCATCTCCCCTGAGCCCTGCCACTATGGCATTCAGTAAACAGTCAGCAGATGGTTGGGCTCAGACAGAAAACCTCTGGACTTTTAGCTCCTTCCTTCATTTTCTCTCAGCAGGTTACGAAGAAGAGATGTAAAAAGTAGACGAGATTTCCTCAATATTTGAATAAGTCGGATTCTGAGACATATGGTTCACCCGTTGTCTGGGCCTGGACTTTGTCAGTCGGAGGTCTACGGCTGCACATCTCAGCTGTTGAGAACAGCTGGCGACTTGACGCCATCTGCCCACCAGGAATTTGGACATGCATAAGGTCTACCAAAACATAAAGGGTGCTTTCTGTACACATGGCACCCCCCCACACACACACACACACACACACACACACACACCCTGCAGAAGTAGTTGCACTGTGGGTCACAAAGGAGCAGACTCAGACGGGAGTACAACGCAGAGTATGGTTTAAGACTGCCCTCGTCTAGGAAATCAAAAGGTCACTTGGAATACATTTTCAGCACAAAAGCCTGTGTTGACCAATATGGCGATTAACTATTTTGACTAGGGGGGCTATTCTGATATGAGGCGCAGCACTAGCAAAAAATAAAGATGTTAATTCGGAAAACCGCCCGATACAATGAGGGTTCACACCATTGAGAAATGAGTTAGCCGTAAACGTATAAAAGTTAGAACATGACCAGGCCATGTAATGTCTCTCTGTACATAGTTTTATTTACATGATACAATTCTGTCGTAATGCTGGATAGCAAGATTATATGTAATACATAAATATCAACACAGTTTGTTGTTTTCTTTTTTTGTACAAATTTGCATATAACTAAGAATCATGAAGGGAAAACTCAAAACGGATACAAACGTATTTTGATGAAAATTTTAAATAAGAAACCTCACATCCTGACGATGAATAAAATGGGATGAACACAAAGTCACAAACGTACCCATGTTTCAATGTATCAGGCAGCCATGACAAATAAACTTACACACGCGCACACATACGCAAACACACACACACACACACACACTTCTGGGCTCCATAGCCAATACAGGGGACAGCTGTTAGAGATGACGGGGGAAGTTACGTTGAATCCTGTTATCTATTAGTTTTCAATGAAAAAAAGAAAATCTAGATCTGGCATGCTCCTGTAGTTCTGTAAACATGTGCTGTTAAAACCGGGTAGTTCCACAGACAAATAGATTGGGGGACTACACACCCAACTACACACACACACACACGCACCCAACTACACACCCACACAACACTTGTGTCACACAAACATTTGTTAGAGCATAAACAAAATAATAATAATAATACATAGCTTGGCTCACATACCCTAATTCCACAAACGCACTGCATACATGGTGCTAACGTCAGTACTATGCCAATGAAAGAGGAAAATGACACACGATTTGATAAAACAGAAAATAGTCTCTCAGTCGATTAATAATCACCAAAAAACACTAAATGAGTGATGCTATTTCATTCGATTATTAGCCTTTACACACGTTTGCAGAGTGAAGTTCGACCCATGCGCTTATCCCATCCATTCATGCCCCATAATAATGATGTGCTGTTTATCCATCCATCAAAACATTCCATACATCCTGGAAACTGCAACAGGATCAGCACACAGCCCCCGACACGAGCCTCGGTGGGAATTACAATCTGAGCTCAGACCAGTCCGGGTACCTCCCTCCCCACCCCCACCCACGTCATTTACCTCGAGGTTGGCGCAAACAAACACTTTGGCCACACGTTCTCATGTACCTCCTTCACCAAAAGAAAAACACTACCTCTAAGCACTTTTTTTAAGAAACGCTAAAATGTCTGCACTTAGTTGTCGTGCAGGGCGGGCTAGACGACCTTGGAGGGAGATGTAGCAATATGGACAGACCGGAAGGAGAACGAGGAGGCCGGAGCAGGTGGGAAAAGCAGAAGATGAAAACAAGTTGAACGAAGGGAAGATATCAAAGCTCAACATGGCTGCCGTGAGGTAGGTAAAGCCAGGAAGGACGCAGACAAACCTAAAACTAAGCCCCTTGTGCATCGTCGGGCTCGGATGGTAGTTTGGTTCACTGTTGTCAACGTACCCCCAATGCAACAAAAAAAGGAAAATACACAAAAGATGGGATAGAGGTTTTGGTGAACGAGGACGTGGCTGCTTGCTGCGTGGGTACAGACACTCGTGCCGTGTTCCAATACCCGTACTGCCCGTACTTACTAGCCAAAATTTGAGTACACAGTACGTTCCAATTCAGATCCGGCGAAAAGAAGTACACTTCAAGGACCCGGATGTCGTACTCAAAACGGGCTAATCGTGAAGTGTGGATCGAAGGACACTCTCCGTACTCAACGGCAGCCATCTTAGCTACGTAGCGGAAGAGGCGGAGCCAGGCTGAGCGCTCAACTCGAAAAAATTATGGATACCGAAGTGACAGCGCCTGCATGCGGTGCCAGCTGCGGCTGTCCGCAATCGTCATTTCCGGTAAGTGCACCACAGAGAACTCGATTTGGACCAGCACTCACATCTGAAAAAATAGTGTACTCAAGTGAGTACGGATAGTGCAGAAAGTGTACTTCCTTTAAGTATACTCATGGAAGTACGGGTATTGGAACACGGCACCGCCCTCTGACACAGGACAAGGGAAAGGGAAAATGGCTGCCTATGGTTTGGCACAAAATGGCGCCTGGGTTAGGTTGAGAGAGAGAGGAGCACAGCGCATCCCGGACAGTCACCCGGGGCTGCGCTTCATAAGACAATATATATTCTAAACAAAAGAATTCAAACAGCGGCAAAGACAAACCACAGAAGAAGAAAAAAAAAGGGCTAACACTAATAAATCAAAAAAAATAAAGAGAAAAGTGATCATTCATGCATCTCCCTCCGACAGGATGTCTTCTCTTTTTTCTTTTATTTTCTCGAGGCCGTTTTGGAAAACCGAGTCCGTTCCTTACGCTCCGCCCTCGTGCCAGTGCTCGCACTACAGTCTTTTTCGTTGTCCTGGATGCCGTCGTTGCCGCTGCGGTTGTCCTGGTGGTCGCCGTCGTTCCGGGGAGCGCCTATATTCTCTGGATCTTGTCCGCCACCACAACCGGGTTCTCCTTGCGGATCTTGGCCGCGGCCTCAGCCTTGTAGTCGTAAGGACAGCTGTGCTTGTCCGAGTACCGGTGGATCCCACAAAACAGGTTGCCACAGCGACAGTCGAATCCTGGTGGGCACAGTGCACATCAGTGTCAAAACGGTTTGAAATGAACAGCAAGACCCCTGCTGGGCAGTCGTTTGAAAGAAAAATCAGTTTTGGTCTTTGTAAAAAAAAAGAAAAGCTGATCAATTGGAGAATCAACTGGTCGCCCGCGTGCTTACCTGTCAGACCAACTTTCTTGCGGCACATAAAACATCTATTCTTCTTGGGTTTGGGGGGGTCTCCCTTGCCCTCCTCGCTGGAAGATGAAGAGGAACCGCCACCTGAGCCAGAAGCGGTCGGCTGGCTGACGACTGTAGCCAGCGGGAGAGACGAGGCAAAAAAACAAGTTAGTCGTGCTCTGTTTGCTTTGCTTAAAGGGAGACCATGTCTGCATTTATCAGTAACTGACCAGTATTTTAAGTCCTCCCCTATAAGTGTCTGATAGCCCATGAATTAGCCCTGCGTGTGAGTGTGTCCTAAACCGTTCGTGCTTGGCAGAAGACAATGTGGTAGTCTGACAGAGCCCTGGTATATCACTTCCAAGAACGTACTCTGGTTCTAGGAGGTATTTTTAAACAGGCCTATTTTTAGCCACCCTCTGGGTCTTGAAGGCTGTTAAGTAAAACCCGGCAGTGGGATCAACGGGTTGCGGTGCTGCACCGAAGACTAAACTTACACCCAGCCTAAATGGGTCGCAGAGAGGGGGCGTGCTCTCCCCAGTCTTACCGGGGTCTAAGGCTTCAGGCTTGTCCTCTCTAGAAATGCTCATCTCTGTCATTTGTTGGGTCACAGGTAGCGAACCGTGGAGACTTCTGAATAGAAAACACAGACCAACAAGGACATTATAGAAACACATGTAGGCCAGCGTACATGTGATAAACAAAACACCAATCAATAGAACACAGAAGAGCTCGATCATCAAATGGCGCATAGCACACACACAAACACACACAGTGAACTGACCTAGACATGTTGGGGGAGGACACGGGGGATGCGTCCACCTTAGCGAGGCTGGCTTCTAGTCTCTTGATAGCCGCGGCCTCTGAGCTGGGGCTGCCAAGAGAGCCTGGTCAGGAGAGAACAGGTCAATCAGTCACACATGAGAGCCCCCTGATAAGACCCCCCTCTTACATTATACCACGGTATGTACTACAGTTTGGAAGACCAAATATTCCAATACATGGATTGTCACATTATTAAGTACAACGCGATTAATAACAGCGTGCATGGTACGAGTGGGGTGAGATGTGCAGCCTAAAACAACGTTCTTGTCTTTACTCGTGTAATTCACTGTAATCGTGGTTGGGAATGGACAAATTGCAACAGGTTTAACGGGGAATAGGGGGAACAACACTGGCTCGCTTCAACCGGATGGCGGGCAAGAGAGCAGGCCGTCCAACCTCGAGCACGTGAAGCTGTGCAGAACGACAGCTGCTCCTCGTTACCCAGAGTGGAAAAGGGGAGGGCTGAGGGGAGCAGGGAAAACAATGTCTATATTCCCACGTGCTTCGCCCTCTGTACCCGCACAGCACTATTGTCCACCACTCACCGCACAAGATTGAAGTGTGTGCGCATGAGAGCGAATATATGTGAGTTTGTGCATGATGGTGAACATATGCGAGTGTGTGAGAGTGTGTGTGTGTTTGTGGGCATGGCATTGCATGTTCTTACCCATAGGTGTGAGCGGGCTCATGCGGTCACTGTTCTGCCCTCGTGTCAGGTGATCTTTGTAGCACACGGAGCACATGCCATTGGTTCTGGGGTTGCCATAGAAACCACAGCCAGTGGCACAAAGCATGGGCACCTGGCTCTGGTTCGTCTCCTGGGCCATTGCTACAACACAAGGAAAGACAAAGGGGGAAGAAACATATAAGACGTGCGTCTTGTGTTGTAGACATGCTCGCATCGCAGTCATTTCACAACATATCCTTTTTAGGCGATCAGCAATTCACCCTTGAAATTATGCAGTCTTTGCAAAAGTTTCAACTCAGCTCAAGGTCAACTCATGGTGGGCTGATACGGTAACAAACAACAAGAAAGGAGCAGTCTTTTATGTTAAAACATAACAGGAAGCACCTTTTTTCCCCAACCAGAGCCGTTAAATGGTAGCCACACAATAAACGGTTGTGTGCGACTCCCTCAAGAACACATAATACTCTGTTCAGCACCTTGGCAACAGTCGAATCCCGCACTTTGCATTTGTCGAGCCCCTTTACAGTCACACTGTCTCAGTGAACTCTGTGTTTCCTGTGCTACAGAGAGAGAAATGGAAGACAGCCGTTTGCATACAAGCAGTATCAGCGATCGCCGTTATCTTAATGTGTGCTTAAACCGGGACGTCAATATCATGAGCAGGACTCTAGTTTTAGGAAACAAGACTTTTCAAATAGCTTCACGGGTCTCCAATTGTCCTACAATGCTGGCACTGAATGTTTTAAGAGCTTACTCACACAGTCACGCGACTATGTCTTATCACAACTCAAAATAACCCTGGTGATTTACTTTCAGATTATACACTAGACAAGCATCAGCAGTAGAGGGGGAAACAGAACCAGCTGGTTCCAACCACGGCATGCTGTGTAGCGAGGACTGACCGGGACTTACCAGCGGTACACAAGGAACAGCGTAATTCAACCACCGCCCTCCCTCCCACCACACACTCATTTTCCCAGAACATATCTGGGCGTAAGTTAAGGAAACGTGAAAGAGAGGGCAGTGACGTCACACAACCACACAACACAAGAGGAAGTGGGGTAAATTTGGAAGTTTGCTTCATGATACCGAATAGAAAACTGACTAGTCTTGTCAAGAGGTAGGCACTATTTTATGTATTGTGCTGACTGGCCACGTTTAAGGAGGTGGGTGTTATTTATATTCCATGGCAGTTACTACCCACATGCACACCTGATGCCAGGCTATTTCCCAAACTGACTTTTTGATGCATCTAACGACAAACAGCCAGGGCCCCACTCAGCAGTGATCTCATATTACACTTGGGAGCACCGCCTGGGCTGCGTTATGCTATAGGCACAACAGCTGCTTCCCTGCCTTGTTTGTGTCGGGGCTGAGGGCTGCTCCTTGCTCACGACAACAACACTCTAGTTAAAACACAAAGCAGGCCAGTGTGTTATTTACACATGAGGTTGAAAGCCCGTCCAACAGAACACTGTTGTCAGGTCATTCAAGGTGACCTGACCTCCAGTGTTGTGATAGTCCATGAACTCGTTCATATTTTGGGCGAACGTACTGTATTAGTGCCTGATGAAAGTTACTGTGAACTCGTTCATTCAGGTGTCTGTGAACGGCACGCTCACTCGGTTTAACTTCGTTCAATAGGGGGGTTATTTGTTAATCAACACGGAGGATGCGCGCGCAGAACGCCGTGTTTTATTTCATCCTAGACAAACTACAAAAAGGGGCTCAATGTTTAAAGCCCCGAAAAAATGTATACATTGAAAAAAAAAAACTATGAACTGGTTAATTTTTTGGAACTGTGAAATGGAAATTTTGAAAATATGAACGTTTAACTGAACTAGTTCATTTAAACGTTTATGAACTGAACATGAACTAGCTCAATAGTAGAAAGTGAACTTTCCCAACACTGCTGACCTCCATTGACAAACAACTCCACCCGCTGCCATCTATTCCGACTACCACTGACGTGTCTGTCCACAAAGGGTTTCCTAGGAAAAGCCCACAAAGCATTTCGCCTGGACTGCATCACGTGTCCACCCGCTGACTGTTGTAAAAAGTTACAGGGCCTTTTTTGTTTTTGACAAAATAACACACCGCCAATATGGATAAACACTGTAAAGGTGAAATCTATCACCGGCTTTGAGTAGTGGGGAAAAACACGTCACGTCGGCGCACAATGGAACAATGGCCACTGTGACCACAGCTGTCACGAGCTGAACGTGCCCAACTGTCAATCAAACAGCACGTGCGTTGATAACTTTAAGAGACCGCCAAAGCAAACGGTTTTTATAGTCCGATACTTGAGGACCATGACGAATCCGAACTCACCCACTCGGACACTGCTCTTTTCGTGTGTCCATGGAACGAAAAGAAACTGGTGAATTGGGGGGTTTCCAGTACTTTTAGCAACCATTAATCATTTACCAGAGCCTTTCGTTACCTGGGACCATCGTACTCTGAAACCAGTTAATATGTTGTTACTTTGAGGCACGAAATCTGTTTTTCAACGAATATACGTGGCTAATCTGTTTGCTTATCGAAACGACAAACGACTACCCGTGAGTGACCCAAGACAACCAAACGTGACGTTTCTTTTTAACGTGGACATCCAGATCGTAATTAACGCGATGTCCCTTTAATTCGAGCAATGAATGAAAAGGAAGGCATTGTTCGTGTACCGACCGCAAGCCGAGCTCACGTTTCAAGACAGGGCTGAAAAACGACTGAGTCACACCGAGGAAGAGAATAGCCATCTGCCACCATGTCCCCCGAACGATATTATCGGTGATTAACCATACGAATTATATAAACATCAACCGGGGGCGGTGAACCGGGTGTACGGAGGACATTGAGGATCCATCCCGGAGTCCAGACGTGGATCTGTTCTCCCTTTGTTGATTCCTTTGTCTGCGTCGTCCTGGCTTCCTGTTTGCTCGCTATTCAACACCAGCGGCTTGTTTTTCGTGCATTTATTTTCGGAAAAGACCACGTAGAACATATCCCTGATGTGCATCTCCGTCCTTAAAACCTACAAATAATCGTAGTTGTATCGGATTATCCCAAAAGGTCCCTCCCAGACTAATGATACTGAACAGACCACACACACACACACACACACACACACACGATTGTAATGTCAACACAACAGGGTTACTTTTAACTAAATTAAACATCGACCTGTTCGTCATTTCGTACTACTGTCGTGTGGCTGTGATGGTTTCGATGTAAAATCAGCTGTATCCTGGGCCCCATCCCCCAGCCTGGGGAAGTCACACAGATACCCCTCGCTGCTCACTCCCTTGTTTTTCAGCCAGACGAGTCTCCTTCGAGGGGATTTTCACCCAGAGAAGCCAGAGACAACTTCAACTAACAACGACTTGTTCACTCAAAAAAAAAAAAAACCTAGCCGACGTGTAGATCGTCCGATGCTGGGGTACAGTGATTGTCAACAGTACAGTGATTTGTCGGGCAAACGACCTTTTGTTAATCCCGTGTCTGTACCAATGCCCATTATTCGGACAAATAACGGGTCGTGTCGGGGAGCTTACCTGCAAAAAGATGATGATGAAAAATTGCGAGGAGAAGATGTGGAGTAGCGCAGTCGGGTTCCGCGTATTTTTAGCCAATCCAGGTATTTTTTTCTGGGTAAATCCTCCGGGTCTAAGATAGATTTGCTATAATTACGTTGTCCTATTTTGCGTGTGTCCCCTCTGTCTCTCAGGTTCTGTATCCGCTGAACCCTCGACGATGTTTGTTTCCTTCTTTAGTAAGAGGCGTGGTGTATGACGTCACGGGTTAAACGGCGCGTCGTCATTGGCTACCCGCGGTGCCCCGGAGCGACAGTCCTACAATTTGCAGAGGTGGGTTGGGCTTGCGCAGAGGGCAGGTTTGCGTTATCTATTCGTCATCCTCCCACAAGGACACACTATTTTATTGTGTAATTCTCCTAAACGCGTCGTGGCTGCCGCCGACCTGGATGGTGTTGTTCATGATTAATTAGAATAGTATTATTAAGAATAAGCAGCCGTCTATTGTAACAATAGGCTTCTTGCGGGATGAGATGAGCTGGACGTCAACATTTTTTCCAGTCCAACAGACAAAACAAGTTTGTATTTCATTCCTAGAAGTAATGGTCCCGAAGCCTTCCGTCTGTGTTGACAAGGAGGTGTTGCCAAGGGGGGCGACACTTCCTTGTCAACATCATCCACAACATATTATTTGATAATTGACGACCTGCCTCGTGGTACACAATCCTTGAAATGGAAATTGTAAACATTTCCGGAAAGCACTATCACGTGTAATGATAACACCCCTATTTTTTATAACTGCATTGCATTACCTTTAGTCATTAGATATTTCCATATCTAGTTATGATATATAGACTGATACCAGTAATGATGTTCCTGTACTGGCCCTGTTGGATGACACTGTGGGGCTAACAAGCTCAAACATATTCCTTTTGCTTGGAACGCCATACACATCCCCTAGGGCATGTGGCACTGCACATGAAACAAAACAAATATTACCGTTAGGTGAGCATAACATGGTTGTATGTGGGATGGGTAAGAACAAAGTCTGAAGTGTGTGTGTGTGTGTGTGTGTGTGTGTGTGTGTGTGTGTGTGTGTGTGTGTGTGTGTGTGTGTGTGTGCGTGTGCGTGTGTGTTTTTCTTTTTTTTGATATTCTTATGAAATCAGACGATTGTGGAAAGCCAGTGTAATACGTGCCCAATTGTAGAGAGAGGGTGGGTCCCTGACTTCGAAATCACACGCTTATCCAGGAAAGGACAATATGTGTATTTGATTCTGACTACTCACACTGCCATCACACATGTACATACACGCACAAACATAATCTCCGCAGGCTCCACTATTTATTATAATTGAACCAATTATTCTAAACAGCAAGCTGAATGTTCTTGGTGTTTGTGTATTTAGGAGAGCGCAGCGTACAGAGTCAAAAGGAGGTCAAGACAAGAGGAGGCAGAAGCAGAGTGATTTGAGAGTTTAGTTTAGTTTAGTTTATTTAAAGTGTAGAATCACCATGGTGCAACATGGTCTCGGTACACTTTACAAAATTAATTACAATAATTAATCAAATAGCAAGTCACTTTACACAACAGTTTACAATAAATGATCAGAAAAAATACAGGCCAAATAGGCGAACATAGCCTACTGTGGAGGACAAGCAAAGAACGTACAGAGAGATAAATAGGACACTCAAATTTTGCCAAAACATTGTGTAAGAAGGTGCTTCTTAAGAAGTGTTTTAAAAGTTACGGTGGAAGTGGATTGTTTGACATGTAGTGGGAGACTATTCCATAAGCAGGGTGCATGGTAGGAGAAGGCCCTATAACCAAATGATTTTTTATTGACTGTGGGAACAACCAGAAGATGAGAATTTACAGAGCGGAGAGGGCGGGGTGGAATATAGGGTATGAGTAGTTCAGACAGGTATGATGGAGCCAGGCCATTTAATGCCTTATATGTAAGGAGAAGGACCTTGAAATCAGCTCTGGCCTGGACCGGTAACCAGTGGAGAGTTTTCAGGACAGGAGTTATATGGCTGTATCTATGGGTTTTGGTCAGTATTCTAGCGGCTTGAGTTCTGTACCAGTTTGAAGGCTATGAGTTGTTGTAGAGGCGGGAAGACCGGAGAGGAGAACGTTACAGTAATCTAATCTGGAGGATACTAGAGCATGAAGGACAATTTCAGCGTTGTGACGGGACAGAACGGGGCGGATTTTGGTGATGTTACGAAGATGAAAGAAAGGTGATTTGGTGATTTCCCTGATATGAGGCTGAAATGATAGGGAGGGGTCCAACGTGACTCCTGGATTTTTAACATGTGGACTTTCCGTAAATCATGCAACCATCGACAGTACAACAGAAGGATGGAGACATCTGCTTATTATTACATGATTTGAGCACAACTAAATCGGTCTTGGCAGTGTTTAACATGAGGAGGTTTTGACTCATCCATGTTTTAATTTTGCCAATACAAGCCTCAAAATTACAGGACTGGGAGGTGTCATTGGGTCGTAAAGGCATGTACAGCTGAATATCATCTGCGTAACATTGATATTTAATGCCGCATTCTGAAATTATCCTTCCTAAAGGAAGCAGGTAAATACAGAACAAAAGAGGGCCAAGGACAGAACCCTGGGGTACACCAGACCTTACACTAGAGCATTTGGAGTGAGAATTATTATAGTTGACACACTGGGTGTGTCAACTATAGAGTGAACAATGGAACTGCTTTCCAACATACTTTGAGGTACATACACTCAAAGTACTGCACTAGTATGCCAGGTAACAGATATTTCCGACTCCCTTCTCTGAACGAAAGCAGCACTAAATGTTTTGATTCTTGAATAAACCAGCATGACCATTTTTCTTACATTTTTTCAATGGGCAAGGTTAGAATAAAACTGTATCAATGTTATTATATAGAGTATATTAGCATTATAGGGTTATAATTTACACTATGCATAACAAAAGGAAATCCATAATAGCAGGGTTGTTTCACCTGTTGGTTTGCCTTTGTGTCTCTGCATGGGTCTTCCAATGTGATCCCCTTAATTCTCAAAATGGTTTCCTACATTCTCGGGGTTCAGCTGCGGTGGTTGACGTTTATTTGTTCGGCAGCTTTAGTCAAGGATGTGCTGTGTAACCATTATTTCTTATGTGGGCTTGTAACGCCCCCTTGAAACTGTGACTGGCATACTGTGATATTAGAATACATCTGCTGGATTCCCCGCACCCACTACTGGATAATGTCAATCAACAGTGGAACTGAGTGACGGCTTTCACAATGTCAACAAAGACAACGAAATGAACAGCGAATGACCTTGATACATCGGCTGGTTCGTTAAGATGTTCTTGATCGGTCACCAAGACTATCCAGCGTCATGCTCTCAGATACATGATAATGATTGACTGATCTGTTGTTCTGTTTGTTGTTCTTATCCTGAACATTGACCCACTGCGATTATCTGTTTTTATAATAAACAGCAATAGTACCTTGATCTTCCGAAGTACAGCATATGCAAGATTTCTTCCTCGGAACAACTCATCTGATACAATATGCGGTGGAAACATTGATATTATAGAAATGGGTCAGAGTTGTGACGTTCCCTGCTTACTCTCTGTGATTGCTTTTTGGCAGAGTATCATCCCCTGTCTAATTTACATGTACTTTGCATACAGTGTGTCGAGAAACACATTGGACCTTGAACAAGATGAAGATGAATAAACAATACTATGCTCAATAGATGTTGACAGAGCTACCATGACTTCATTCCTACTTTCGTCATCATGTCACACCCACAATAATCCAGTCGTGTGCTTTAAACCTGAGAACTAGAGCTTTTCGAAGAAGGAAATTTCCCATAATCAAAACGGAGCAAAAGAAAGAGGATCACACAGGGACATGTGCATGTGAAATGTTTTTCCTCTTAGTATGTGAAGGTTCATGGCTCTGAGCAGAGGGAGGCGGCAGAGTGGGAGTGGGAGGTGTCGCGTATCGCTGCCCACCCCCATACTCTCTTGTGTTATGGTTTGGCTTGTGTGTATGTGCTCAAGGGGGTTCAGACTGTGTTAGCTGGTGTTGTGTAGTATAGTTTAGGGGCAGGGGGAATACATGTCTTGTTGGCCGATTAACATGCGTCAAGTCACTGTTGTTAAGACATTAAGACACTGTTATTAACCACTAAGACATCTTGTGATAAGATAAAATGTAATAATACATGTTAAAAACCTCTTTGTGTGCCTATGTGTTGGAGTTTATGTGCATGGGGAAAGAAGGAATTTTAACATCCTTATTCATGAACCTGTGTGTGTGTGTGTGTGTGTGTGTGTGTGTGTGTGTGTGTGTGTGTGTGTGTGTGTGTGTGTGTGTGTGTGTGTGTGTGTGTGTGTGTGTGTGTGTACATTGTGTTCTGTGCAGTTCATCTGAATCTGGGACAGCCTATCGCTAGTTACCAGGCAGATATTGTCCAGACAGCAAGCACACACACACACACACACACACACACAAACACAAACACGCCCACACACACAGTTGGCCTGTGTGTGGTGACAGTGTGGGGAGGCACTGTTGATAAAGGGGCTGGTTGGAACTGCAGCTTATCCATTTACATAAGCTGTGTGCAGGCTTGATAAGCTCTGCACTGAGCCCGTCCAGCAACACCACTTTTAAACTTGATCCTTACCTCTTTCATTCCAAACTCAGTTGCATGTGCAGCCACACAGCAGTAGTGTGTGTGTGTGTGTGTGTGTGTGTGTGTGTGTGTGTGTGTGTGTGTGTGTGTGTGTGTGTGTGTGTGTGTGTGTGTGTGTGTGTGTGTGTGTGTGTGTGTGTGTGTGTGTGTGTGTGTGTGTGTGCCAGAAAGGGGAAAGCATCAGCCTGTCATTGTAGTTATTTGCAAGAGACGTATGCTTTTAATCCCATGCATAGTATCAGTTTTACTCTCACTTCTTGTATCTGCTCAACTAAAAGTCAAAAGTGCAGAAATCGACAGAGGGCCTGCCTGATACAAATACATGGAAAGGGTGAATGTGCTGATTCATCTACTTTCACTGGTCCGATTCATATTTTCTTCCATTCGTTAGCGTGCAAGGACTGGTGCTGTTTTGCTGTCTCATGACCGTCATCTCTAGCAAGGGGAGGAGTCTCTGCCTGACACACTTCTCGCTCTTTATGATTCATCCCCCCCTCCCTTCACACACACACACACGCCACTCTTGATGGCTGGCTGTGTGTTTGTTGTTTTCTCTGTGTTTGACAAAGAGTGATTGACAAAGAACATAAGAGGAGTTCTAATGTGTGTGCGTGCGTCCCGATGGACCCTTCTTGATATGACCTGTGAACCAATGGGATTGTCTCATGTTGCTCTGTTGTTTGGACCTTGGCGTGGGTCTTTTGAACCTGTGTACACGCCTTACTGTAGGGCAAGCTTTTTGAAAGATAATAGATTCATGACAACTTTGTTGGTCTGCATGTGAGTATTAAAGTGTATTTGTTTGTGTGTTTGTATGCATTAATGACTCTTACATGAATCTGAGGCAGTCCGCGCCTTTAGTTTATGTTTTACGTTTCATCAAGAGCGAGTATGTGTGTGAATTGCTTTTATATGTATATTGGTATGAATACACTATCGACTGTGAGGTAAGTGTATGTCAGTGTGATTGACCTTGTCTGTGTTTGTGTATGACTGGTTGTGCGTATGTGTGGCTCATGTGAAGAGCACTTATGTGCGTACGCGTGTGCAGAGCAGATGTCCTGTGTTCTGTCCCCCAGACTGGCTGGTCTTTGTTGCTGCTCCCTCGTGCAGATGGGATGGCCACGTGCTGCTCTGTCTGCACAGGAAGACACGCCTCCGTCTCTGTGTTTCTGTCAATCGCCGCAGCAAACCCCTCCCCTCGGCCACGTGGACCCCGCCCCCTCCATGACGACGAGGGGGCTATATTTGGGCATGAGGTGCATTCCTTACCGCAGGTTTACACACAAAAACACACAAACTGCCTCACACACACACACACACAAACGAACCCTGTCACACTTGCTGCACGCTAAGACAGTTTCTTTCTCCTACACTGATCATTTCTCACCGCACAGTTTAAGACGTGCACATAAAAATAGTTCCAATCATGACATCCCCTTAATTAGCTCATTCCTCTCCACTCCCAGGCCACAACTGCAACACTCCACAGTAACGTGGCTCTCCTTCACACTTCGTCATCTCTCTTCTCCTTCTTGTCCTCATATTTACTCTTCTCATGTTTGTATTTCTCTCTCTCTCTCTCTCTCTCTCTCTCTCTCTCTCTCCGTCTCTCTCTGGACTGGCTGTGGCCGGCTGGGGTGTTGGGTTTCCTGCTCATGTGTTTAGTTTAGTGTTGAGGGTCCTGCTCTGCTTCCATACTGGGGCAACATGAACTTGTGTGTGTGTGTGTGTGTGTGTGTGTGTGTGTGTGTGTGTGTGTGTGTGTGTGTGTGTGTGTGTGTGTGTGTGTGTGTGTGTGTGCTTCAGACCAAACAGGAAAACTGATTTCACTTTGAGCCATCTTCTCTCTCTCCCTCCTCTCTCTCTCTTCTCTCTCTCTCTCTCTCTCCTCTCTCTCTCTCTCTTCTCTCTCTCTCTCTCTCTCTCTCTCTCTCTCTCTCTCTCTCTCTCTCTCTCCGACTTCCGGCCATGGTACGTCTCTCTCTCTCTGCTTTGCTTTTTTACATCTTAAAAAAAAGGCTGTTTTTAAAAACCTTCCAAATGTATAGTACGGGATGTGATAGAATGTATGTTTGATGTTTTACAATATCCAGTTCTTTTGTTGGTCTGTTTTCTCTTACTGGTTACTCTGAAGAAACAACAGAGGCCACGTCCCAAATAATGGTCATTTATACGGGGTAAACGGTAAAAGAAGGTTTAGATGAGACAACGTTTATTCAAGCTCTGTTGGTAAAATGGGTTCAGAGTCTTGAGTTTCGGCTAATAAACCTGTGCTTATCTCTCTCCCCCTCTTTGGCTCTCTGTCCCTGCCCCATACCGCTCTCTTCACTCACTCAAAAACACTGGAGCTGTTTGGCCCGAGGGCTTCCTGCTCTGGGTTGAGTTTAGTGTCAACAACCCAAAAGAACAATATTGCTCAACAAGCATGAGCTATCATCAAAGACCGGAGAGCCCCCGTCAGACCGAAAGTGTGCAGTTGAGAAGAAGACAGGGTTTTATGCTTCAGAAAAAATGACTTTCCTTCAACCCCTGTGTGGACAATCTTCAGGAGGTCAGGAATATTTGCTCAACGCTAGCAAGGGATCCTGATGAACATAATAGAGCCAGTTCGATTGAGTGGAAAGGTTGAGCGCAATTCGTCAGCGACGAGAACCCCCGGGTGCTGTTAGTCTCTAATCATCCACGCACAAATCACTCTTCAGAGTCACGCTGAGAGTCAGCTTCAAAGTCAATGCCAAGAGTATCAATTTACTCTCAACCATCTTAGCATCACGTGCGGTAATTACCCAGGCAAGGACTCAAACGCTCACTCGTTTTTCCTGTTGTGAGGATCCTCATTTATCTTATAGTTATATGATGCAAAGAGTCTTTAAAGTGTCAGATCT
>OLKM01000125.1:140892-173985 GCA_900291075.1 Melanogrammus aeglefinus | reverse complement strand
ATTAACTATAGCTTCATTGTAAATTAATGTTCCAGCTTGCTAGTTTAGCCAAAAATGTACAGTGCTTTGTTTCTAAATGTGGTAATTAATTGAGTTATTGTGTTGGTGATTCATGATATGAAACTAGGTCTGAGACTGAAGCATTTGAGACCTTGGCTGAGGGGTAAAAGCTGTGGGCTTAAGGCATCCTCATTACAACTTACAAAGGAAAAGTCAATCTCCGCATTGTACAGTGAGGAGTGCACGATTACAAAGACAGACACAAGTAACCGGCCTTCACGTCAACAACACACCTTTACATGTCACAATACTCAAAAAAGAAATAACCTTTCTAGTGTTGACTGGTAATACAAATTGCTATTATAAGTCAGTTAACATTACAATAACATTATACAGTTATATAAGTCATACATTCGAAAACATAAATACCATACCAAGTGTAGGGATAAGTTACAGAGGTAATTACTCCAGTAGCTATAGCTTTCTATTGTCAGGTTTTGCGGACTCCTTCACCTACAGTCCAGATTCCGAGCTATCTGGCTAATAGTGTGGAAAGTGGATCTCTTGTCTCGAGGCACTTCTCCAACTGAGACTCAGCAGCAACACAGGCACAACTACACAAACAGTAGTGTACTGTACTGTATGTTTGTTAACTTGTTTTCAGATCAGGAGTGGAGTGCTAGCTCAACAGCACTCTCTAGAGGCACACTGATTTACTACACTGTCTAAATGGCTGCGTCATTGAAATGGTTGAAACTAGTTTCCAAGTTTCATCTCTTGAATAGTGGCGCCCCATAAGGGTAGGTTGTGGAGTCGGGTGTGGCCCGGTCAGACATATGTCTGCCCATCTGTGCTGGCACCACAGACAAAATAAGCCCACAGTTTCTGAGTCGAATTCCACGTTTTGGGGGATTTTTCCAACCTTTCAATCATTGTCAAGTGAGAGGTGGAGATATTATAGATACTTTTGCAGGTAGATAGATGAAACACTCACACATACAGACTTAACACATATCTCAGCTCGAAAAGACATGTGTGTCACAAGACACACTTGTTTTCTGTGAGATTGTTTTTAACATGATTATAGCTGTCTATAGCTTTAATCATACACAATCACGTACATCTATAGATAACCCTAACCCTACGTTATTATTAAGTAAACTTAAGAGTAGACCAAAGTCATTAGGCAAGAAGAAAAAGAAAGCAATGATCTGCTCATGAGACACCACACACACACACAAACACACAAACCAATAAGACACACACACACAGCTGTATAAAAGCACTCATAACTCCTATGAAATATTCATAGCGAGTGAAATCACATGGCTCTAGGGTTTCCATGGCGTCATTGTGCATGTTTCGGGTCGACGGTCGGCTTAAAAAAAAACAAAAAGCGTATTATGCCACAGATGCGAGTAACACACCATGAACAACCCCCCCACCCCTTTATAACAGCCCTTATCAAAGAAACACACACACACACAAACCACACACACACACACACACACACACACACACACACACACACACACACACACACACACACACACACACACACACACACACACACACATACACATACACGCACATAGTATATAAATGGAGACTGGTACCTGACCATCTTGCTGAGATGGTCTCCGATGGGCTGATCCGTCTAGCTTTAAGGTAGCAGGTCAAGCAGGAGGGAGAGACCACTGCTATAGTTTCATTCAGTGCCAACTGCACACAACCTGCTGGATCCTGGCTCTGCAGGAGTTGGAGGCGACAGGACCATCGTACAATACAAAGAAGATGCCCAAGGACCATCTCATCACTTCAGAGAATGACAGTAAGATCACCCAAGCTTTCAATTCATACTCACATACTTTTTTTTAAATAGCATTCTTTCATGTCAGTTACATTCTTTCATGCATCAACATTCTTCCTTTTTTTCCATTGTGTGGTTCGCGTTTCAATCATCAGTACAAAGACCCACTGCATTTGGAGAAAACTTCAATAATCATTCTAGTTAAAAAGTATGGGTTTTGCATCTAGAAGGCACAATGTTTTGCATGTGACAAAGCTGTACAGTTACCTAAAATTTAAATCTGAAAGGACAAATAATAAAAGCCAATTGTAAATGCCCCCCAAAAAATCGACTAAACCAACCAGCCGGGCGGCGGACGAACAACAAACAGGGCGACCCGACCTCTCCCTGGCATTCCGTTCCCTGGGCCACACGCTCAGGTTGAAGGGTGCAGCCCTGTGGGTGCTGCCCTCTGGCCCTTGGCTGCCTCCCCCTCCCCCCAGGCCTTGTTTCACCTCGTATCAGCCCATTGTCGGCTTCCTTTGTGTCCCCCCCAATGCACATGGCAGTAATGAGCCACCAGCCCCGGCCACTCCGGTTACATCCAAATGACACTTCAAAAAACCAACAGACCTTCTCTTCAATTCCACCTGCTCTAATGGTCTGCTTTGCCCTGCTCCTGGTAACCCTCTCACCCCAGTAGTGGGGTGACGTGTCTGCAGGTAGACCCTTAGTGAAAGCTGGATCAGGGTGATGCAGGAAGGGATATCGGTAGTTATTACAATACATTGGTGAGGTTTTCCTAGGAAATAGAATCACAACTACATCTTGGATATATATTGTAATAAGAATGATTTATTACACAAAAATGTGTTTTAACATAATTCATAAATCAATAATATTTGTTGGGTTTCTCTTACAGTTGGTATTGAACTGGAAGATTCGGGTGAGTGTCCTCGGAATGTCATTGTATTTATTATCAACCCTTCCCATTTATTTTTTCTACCTGAATGAGTAGATCTATAAATACATGGTGGTGTTGTGTTTCTTTATTGGGAGACCCTTAATCTATCCTCCATGATTGTAAAGGGCTAACTGGGCGGGGAGGAGGGCTGTGGGGGGGTTGGGCGGAGGGGACCTGACAGACACAGAGGTGATGGCAGGTGGCTGCCATTGTCCTCTTGTTCCCTCGTCTACCTCCATGCACCATAGCTCAGCCGGTGCTTTGTGGATCCCCCCCGCTCTGTCCACACATCCCTTCTCTTTTCATCTTACGCGCATCCCATGTCCATGCACTTCCCTTTGTCCACCCATCACGACCTGTGTCCCCAATTATTGCTGGATTAGGAAAACGAAAACACATCAGAGAGAGAGACTGAGAGACACAGAGAGAGAAAGAGAGAGAGAGAGAGAGAGAGAGAGAGAGAGAGAGAGAGAGAGAGAGAGAGAGAGAGAGAGAGAGAGAGAGAGAGAGAGAGAGAGAGAGAGAGAGAGAGAGAGAGAGAGAGAGAGAGAGAGAGAGAGAGAGAGAGAGAGAGAGAGAGAGAGAGAGCGAGGGAGGGAGAGAGAGAGAGATTGACATTCATAGCATACAAAGAGAAGATCCTTGTGTTAATAGTTTAACACGTCTGTTTTTAAAACAGGGGAAGGGGGTGATACGCGCAACGGAAAACCCACCTCAGGGAGAAAAAGGAGGAGACGGAGAGAAAATAAAAAGGAGAGAAAGAAAGACGAGGGGAGAGAACAGGGGAGGAGAGGATCTAGAAATGCACAACATGCTGTTGACTCTGGGGAGAAAACAGAGAAAGAGAGACAGAGGAAGAGAAGGAAAGACAGGGAGGAGAAAGCTGAACATGTGCAGAGCCTGGACAAGTCCAAAGTAAACAGTAGAGACTTTGCCGTCAAGAACAAGAAGAATCTAAAGAATGAAAAAACAAGGAGCAAAGGGAGACCAAAGAGGGACATAGAGGGGGAAGAAGCCAAGCAGCCACAGAGGAGGGGATGTGCCAAAGCAGAAGAGAATGAACAGGACACCTGTGAAAGAGCAGGCAAGAAGAAGAAGCACCGCAAAAAAGTTGAAACCAGGTACCGCAACCGGTAATGTTTTTTTTTGGACAACAAATATTTCACAGCCTCCATTTTATCCATGCCGATTACTAGATATGTGCCACTATTTTAAACAACCCCTGTGTATCTGTTTCAGCTCAGAGCATGAATCAAGTGAAGAAGATGAAGCTAAGAAAGGAGAGGGTGAAGATGAGGAGGTGGAGGAGGAGGAGGTGGAGAAGGAGGTGAGGCCAGAGACCCTAACCCCAGAGGAGCTGGAGAAGCTGAAGGAAGCGGTGGACGACAAGAAGAAGCTGATCCAAGCGTTAAGGGGGAAGCCCTGGCCTATGAAGAAGAAACACTCCACACTGAGGTCAGCTCACCCGCAAGTTACAATATCATAGTGGCTAGTGTTTGGTGTGTTGAGTTTTGGTCGGCTTAGCTCAGGAGGTAGAGCAGTTGTCTTGTAACTGAAAGGTTGCTAGTTCAATCCGCAGCTCCTCCTAGAGTGTTGATGTGTCCCTGAGCAAGACACTTAACCCTAACTGCTCCTGACAAGCTGGCTGTCGCCTTGCATGGTTGACTCTGCCGTCGGTGTGTCAATGTGTGTATTAACAGATGTAAGTCGCTTTGGATAAAAGCGTCTGCTAAATGCCCTAATGTAATTGAGTTTCCCATTTTAGCTGCAATCAATCAACACTCATTTTGCCCATGGCTGATTTCAGCACAACATTTTACTGTAGTTGGAAAAATTGTAGCATTACAATAATAATACAATTAGTTTTAGTCTGGCTATTCAAAAGTCCAATATTTTATATTTTTTTACAGCAGTGCTATGTTCTTCAGTGAGAACTATACAGTATATAGAAGTCCTATTATAATACAGTGATAACCTCTTGCAGGGAGTCCCAGGAGTTCTTAGAGAAATATGAGGGAGCTCTGGGAAAAGGAAAAGGCCGGAAGCTCTATGCATACAAAGTCATGATGAACAAGGTCAGGACACATCGACTGGAGGCCCGTTAGTAGACTATGAAGTCCCACATGCTGTTTTAATATCATGTATGTGGATGTCTTATATCTTTCAGAAATGGATGAAGTTTAAGAGAGACTTCGAGAACTTCACAACTGCTTGTATTCCATGGGAGATGAAAATCAAGGAGATTGAAAGTAATTATACAAACAACATAAATATTATTTCAACCTCTTGATTCCGTTCTAACTCTAACTTTGTAAAGGTTTCATCATTTAGTAATTTTGCAAATTACATTGATATTCTCAAAGCCTCTTGCTCACCTAAATCCAACTTTGTAAAGGTATTTGAATTGATGCAATGGAAAGTTAAATATACAATAAAAAGCCAACAAAACTTTTTTGTTTTCCAGGCCACTTTGGCTCATCTGTGGCCTCCTATTTCATATTCCTGAGGTGGATGTACGGCATCAACATGATCCTGTTCGGTCTGACCTTTGGTCTAGTCAATGGTACCTGAGGTCAGTGCTTTTGGTTTGATATATTTAGACAGTATTCAAGCTCTAGTTCCACTCAGCTCAGCTTCTATCTGTCTCATCCACAGGCTACATTACTCAGGCTTCTTGCTTTTGTCCCTCCCTCTTCCACAGGCATTAATGGGCAGGCCGTACGGTAGCATGCCAAGAAAGACTGTCCCTAGGGCTGAGGAGACCAATGCCATGGACTTTGCGGTCCTCTGGGACTTTGGGGTCAGTAGTGTTTATGTACAGCTTTAATAAAGGGCACGTGTTCTTCCAGCACATATCTTAGTTATTAAAAATGTTTGTGCCTATTTTGATGAATACATCATTCTATAATCATCATCATTTAATAACTACAAAGTCTTCAATGAATGCCATGTTACAGGGTTATGCCCAATACTCAGTGCTATTCTATGGTTACTACAATAGTCAGCGCGCTATTGGCTGGCTCAAGTTCCGCATGCCCCTCTCTTACTTCCTGGTCGGTGTGGGTACGGTGGCCTACAGTTACATGGTGGTCATCAGAAAGTAAATATGTCACCTGTACAAGCACAAATTAATCAGATATTCTATATGTCTAGCGCAAGCATCAATGATAAATGATTTGGTTTACAGAATGGCACGCAATGCCAATGAAACTGGGGGAGGGGATGAAAACAGTTTCAACTTCAGCTGGAAGACATTCACCAGCTGGGACTACCTGATAGGAAATCCTGAGACGGCCGACAACAAGTTTGCCTCCATCACCACCAGCTTCAAGGTCCAAACCCCTCAAAATGTCTTTGTACTTGTGTTCTTGTGACATACCACTATATTATCCTAGCAGTCTTTGTTGTGTACGGGGAATGGGTTAACCTAGTGATAGTTAGTGCTTGGCACTTGAGTCTATGAACACTCCTTACTGTACCGACAGCAGTATATTGTTGTTTCTCCATCTTCCTTCAAATGTACTTATTGTAAGTCCCTTTGGACAAAGGTGTTTGCTGAATGCCCACAATGTAAATGTAAAACCGAGTGAAAGATGCTTTTGGCTGCGGTATGTGAGCTGGATGTACAACCTATTCTGTAACTGTCCATTTTGTTTGATTCCAGGAGGCCATCTTGGAGGAGCAAGAGAGTAGGAAGGACGACAACATCCACCTGACTCGCTTCCTGCGGGTGCTGGCCAACTTCCTGGTCCTGTGCTGCCTGGCCGGCAGTGGCTACCTCATCTACTTCGTAGTGCGGCGCTCGCAGAAATTTGCCCTTGAAGGATTTGAAAACCACACCTGGTGGGAGAGGAATGAGGTACACATGATACAGAGAGAGAGAGGAGGCTGGAGTCCAAAGGGCAAGTTCCTTCATGGGAGGTGCTGGACACTCCTATAAGTCTGAGGTGCTTGTGTTTCTTCAGGTGAACATGGTCATGTCCCTGCTGGGGATGTTCTGTCCCATGCTGTTTGATGTCATCAGCGCGCTGGAGAACTACCATCCCCGCGTCGCCCTGCAGTGGCAGCTGGGCCGTATCTTTGCTTTATTCCTGGGCAATCTGTACACCTTCATCATCGCACTCATGGACGAGATCAACCTCAAAGTGAGCAAAAGGATTGGCTGCACTGAAAGCAACATTAATGTGGCTTTAGAGGGCGATTCACACAAGGCCCCTTTTGTTCGCAGAGAAAAGAGGAGGATGTGGTTCAGTTCAACATGACCATGTGGGAGGCTAGTCTTCATAACAACACCGCGTCGGACAACAGCACCGCCCCCCCCCTGTTCACCCACCCTGCCGATGTCCCCAGAGGCCCCTGCTGGGAGACCATGGTGGGGCAGGTGAGTGTCTGTCAGTCTGGGTGAGATGTTCACATGTGGAAGAGCATTAGTGGGTCGATCGTCAATTTAGAATTTTCACATTTTATAATGTGTGTATTTGTCTGATTGATGGAAATATGTCAAGTGGTAAGGGTGAGAGATGCAAGTCTAAGCGTACATATGGATCCTTCTCTTTAGGAGTTTGTGAGGCTCATCATATCCGATACGATGACCACGTACATCACTGCTGATCGGTGACTTCCTGAGAGCCGTTCTCGTTCGTTTCCTCAACTACTGCTGGTGCTGGGACCTGGAGGCGGGATTTGTGAGACACTGGTTTTGATTCGTCCAAAAGATTGAGGTCCGAAATCCAACATTACATGACGAAATCTCAAACAATTCATCATCCCATTTTTTCCATCCTTTTCAAAAGCCATCTTACTCCGAGTTTGACGTCAGCGGAAACGTTCTGGGATTGATCTTCAATCAAGGAATGATTTGGTAGGATAGTCATAAATCATATTTCAAACAAATCGTACATTTTGATAGAAACACTGTTACACACCGTTTTAGTTGGTGGTGGTCTGGTGTTTCATTCAGCAAAATGTACAATTTGTATCAAAATGTGATTGTCCTTTAAATTCATTGTGCGTTATACCTCCTAAATAAATAGGAGGGAGGCTGCACTGCATAAATCAATTTTTACTTTTTGTTTTGGCATCTGCCTTCTTCAGTGAACAATGTAACAGTGTTACCAGTCTTAAATACCCACACCCATTAACACACCCATTGACAACACTATTCAGGCCAGCACTCAAAAGGGCTCTTTATGGTTCCACGTTCACCCAACGCAAGGGGAGTACGGACCCCTTACGTCCTTGCGGACCCTCCTTGCGTCCACCGCAACGGCCGGACGTGCGCCTCCCAAAAATCATAACCTTCCGTCGAGGCGATGCAGCAGCTACGGCTGCTATTGGTCCGCTTACTAAAACCCGACGCAGAACCATAAACGCTCACGGCCGTGTCGAAGCGTCTGCGTGGTCATTGCATTGCGGGCATTGCGGGAACTTGGCACCATAAAAAGGCCTTAGTAGTTTGGAAAATACACATTGAGTGCCGCCTGCTCCTCTCCTGACTTACATTAGCATTATATCTCCTAACATCCACCCCCTACCCCCTTCCCCGTCCTGTCCTCCAGGATGGGGGCGTTCTACGCGCCATGCCTCCCAGCCCTCAACGTGCTGCGGCTCCACGTGTCCATGTACCTCCAGTGCTGGGCCGTCATGTGCTGCAACGTTCCCCAGGAACGGGTCTTCAAGGCCTCGGGCTCCAACAACTTCTACATGGCCATGCTGCTGGTCATCCTCTTCCTGTCCACGCTCCCCGCCATCTACACCATCGTCACCATACCGCCGTCCTTCGACTGCGGCCCCTTCAGGTTGGACTTCTTATGTTTTTTTTTTATCGAGATGATTGTGGAGTTGATGGCGTGCACTGGTCCCAGTCTGTCAGGGGATCAGTGCACACCATGGGATCAGTGCACACTGGAAGTGTGCACTGATCCCCTGACAGACTGCAGTGGCCCTCGTTCAGTGGTCCGGTCTCTTCTCCCGTAGTGGGAAGGCTCGCATGTTCGACGTGATCCAGGAGACTCTTGAGTCGGACTTCCCAGCCTGGATCAGTAAAGTGTTCAGCTATGCCACCAACCCTGGCCTTGTGATTCCCTTCATGCTACTCATGGTGTGAGTAAAACTCCAAGAAGGTTAACAATTTGTGTTTTTACTTTCACATGGTCCTGATATATCCGATGTCTTTTTTTTTTTTTGCCAGGTTGGCCATCTATTATTTACAATCCACATCCAAAAGCTACAAAGAAGCTAACATGGAGCTAAAGAAGAAGCTTCAAATGGTAAATTAATAAAATATATCAGCATATTTACCATGGCTTTTCATGGCTGCAGCTAAACTAACCTCCACCGGATGGCAGCAGAGTACATCTTAATGTTCCACTCTCTCACGTGGTGATGAAAAATATTTAGAAAAATAAACGTTCCGCGATGCCATGCTAGGCTTTTGTATAAGTGTCTAATTGTATGTCGTTCAATTAACCAGCAAAATGAGGAGAATAAAAAGAAGAACAAGCGCGCGGCCCTGAAGGCTGCCATGGAGCTCGAGGAGGCCAGGAAGGCCTCTTCTTCCCGCGCTGCAGAGCAACGCTACAACCCTTCACACCATCACCGACGACATGGTAACAACTGGATTAGGCCTACTATAAACTTCTTAATTAACTGTAATTAAATTGTTGTTCATGACTCATGCTGCTGCTGCATATCTTGCTAATATAAAAGTTAGAGTTAGGGAAAAACCATGAAGTGAGATAGCATAACTTCAAGTGAAACGTTCGGTTTCCTCCCCCCCTACCTCAACAGACATGGCAGATAGCCGAGCTGGGAGCTTCAGCTCGGATCAAGGCAGGAACGGCGATGACCAGGCTCCTTTTACGGACTGCAGGCGAAGTCAACCCGTGAAAGCCTCTGCCTCCTCCCGTGGTCGCCATGCCAACCATGGAGCGCCCGCTGAGTACCCGGCCGGGCACCCGAGGCAAAGTGAACCAGCCAGGCTGCAGAGAGTCACGAGCACGCAGAGACAGTGATGAGGATGTGCGTGTTTCACGTGGTGAGCGCAAACGAAGAACTTTGCTCAGAAAGTAATATGCGGCGTCATGCTGGTAACTTGGGATGGCTGACATCAGGCCAGAACATTTGTGAGGTGATTTCACGTTTCAAATGTTTATTGTATGCTTTTTATAAAACATAGAAAGCAAAACATTGGACCCCTCCATTGGGTCACAAATTTCGATTACATACTTAATTTATTATAATGATTGTATTTGTATATTTGTAGTTATTTACAAAAAAATGTGTTCATGTGCATTTTCTAACCTGATTTCTAAAGTCCTATGCTTTACAAAAACAATACAATTATAAATCTCTACAATTTTCATAAATGAATGTAACCATGGCTTAAATGTTACGTTATTTAACTTATCTGCAACCTCTATTGACCAAAAAAAGAACAGTGGCAATCCAGCAGATCTAAAATGACCAGCCAGCCAACATAGAATACACTTGAAAGTTGGAGAGCATCCAACGCTTTACAAATTAAAAGCTATTTTTCTTTCTCGTCCAGGTTCCACAAGACTGATAACAAGATCAGTTGTCCTATTAGAAGTAATAGTTGTAAGTATATGAAACAGCTAGTAATGCTACTGATACTGGTGGCTGTTCTTCCGCGGATGTAATTTAATATCAAATCATTTTCAAGTCAGCTAATGTCTATAATGTCCGTGAATACAACCAGCCAAGGTTGATTGGAGAGCTTCCTAACTGGTTATCTACACACTGTGTGCACAAATCACAGCCCAAACAACCCCATTGTAGATACTTTATGAATATTTGTTATCAGAGTTGGGATCCAACAGTGGAAACTAATTCTCCCTGGCCCTGAACCAGTGGTCACTTAGCGTAACGTTCTCTGACGACGGATCTTGTGTCCTAACAAATCATTTTGGTCCTCTCTGTTCTCGCTGGAAGCCTCAGCCATTGTGTCAATCACCACCTGCAGCCATTTTATCAGCGGGCTACGTTACCTGATAAGGATCTCTGTCTGGAATGTCATTGCCTTTTACCATATAATGCGATCTGTTTTGGAATGTGCGTGCTATGCAATTGTGATCAGTCATATTTCTTTCACTTATTGTCCGATAATGTCTCAATATTTTGAGTTCACGAATTCATAATTAAGTCAATCCTAATCATTGAAATATTCTGCTCAACGAGAGTTCACCTATTCCAGAAATAGTATTGGATTATTTTCCATTAATGCTTAGAATCTATTTATGAGCAGAAACCATAACTATATTGTTAGAGATCGTACAAATAGGAAATGTAATATATTTTTTATTTATTCTTCTATTCTATAATGTGGAGCTTTTGTAATCCTTAAGGGCTCTGCTTTACTTCACGTGGTGACATGACCCCCTGATACCATCTCTCCCGCCCTCCTCTGGAGGTCAGTCTGGAGGCTCTGGCTGCCTCTCGGTTCAGAGAAAACGGGGAACAATAGTGCCCACCGACGGGCATCTCCATTACCCCGATATCAGCGTTGTGCCACAGACCAGCGTCTCTTATTCGCGAACAATTCGAGGGCAGACAGACTTTACAGGTTCACTCAAACTGATTTCATTCCATGGATGGGCGTGCAGCTGGGGATGCTAGTTATTAAGTGTTTTGGCATGGTTTAATAAATGAAATGATAGGGCAGCAGGCTTCAGAAGAAAACAAAGAGCTGAGACCCTAACGTAAACATCCAGTCTAGTCTGAAGGGCTTCTGGAAGGACTGACAGTCCAGGCATTTGAATGGAAAGATAATAGGCAGAAGTACCAGAGGAAGGAAGGTTCTAGAGCAGTCATTCCCAAACTGTGGTCCGTTGACCACTAGTGGTCCGTGAGGGTACTGCAGGTGGTCCGTGGAAAAGCAAAATATATATATATATATATATATTTTTTTTTCATTCAGACTGTGTATAGACATTTTATTAAGAGTATTATGAGGTGGTCCGCGAAAATTCTTCATTACAAATAGTGGTCCACACACACACACAAAGTTTGAAAACCCCTGTTCTAGAGGAATAGGGGAGCTCAGTGAGGAGGAGAGGGGGGAGGGGGTTGTGGCCCCTGCACTTTAGCCAGCAGCTACCGACAAGTGTGTTGTGTGACGTCCTTTGTGTGAGCTGCAGCCCCTGTCTCCTCTTTCCATTAATTATTGACTGGTCACATCTGACATTTGACCATATCCCCCCATGAAGTAACCACAGAAACCGCAATAGGCTATGTTGATCGTGCACCCGGTCACGTCTGCCATTTACAGTGCATGGTACATGTTTCCACTCAGCATTGTACTTTACAGTACATCCCGAAGCCTCCTCCAGAACCTCATCTCTTCTCCTTATGATAATTTAATGTGAACACGGGGGTAATCCTGTGTTTGTATGCATTCAGTTAGATCGTTGGTTGTACAATTTACCCTCTGAGTTTATAGCGATGAATGTATACACAAACGGCTCTAACTATTTAAATGTAGGTGTCTGCTGATACACCTAATTATTATTAAAATAAGTTTGACCCTTTCATTTGCTCTCAGACATCTGTTTTTTTTGTTGAACTGAAAATAGTAATAGACTATAAATAAAGTATCTCTGCTAAATAATTATGCTAACTGGTTGGACTGATCGTTATAAATTGCATCGACATTGTTCTGGAATTGTTGACATTCTGTTAGACCGCCTAATTGCACTTAAACTTGATGCTGCGATGTCATTTGCCAAGAGATAAGCATTTCTTGGACGGCTGCTAGGGCGGTTGTCAAGGAGCCCAGCCTTTGAACAGCCCTAACAGAGATGCACCTGTCGCGTTGTGTGTGTGTGTGTGTGTGTGTGTGTGTGTGTGTGTGTGTGCATGTGTGTGTGCGGTGTGTGTGGTGTGTGTGTGTGTGTGTGTGTGTGTGTGGGTGTGTGTGTGTGTGTGTGCGTGCGTGCATGCGCGACACGCGTGTGTGTATGTGTGTGTGTGTGTGTGTGTGTGTGTGTGTGTGTGTGTGTGTGTGTGTGTGTGTGTGTGTGTGTGTGTGCGTGCATGCGTGCCAGTCAGTCATTCTGTTTGGGAGGGCCACGGTGTATCACAATACACTCTCTGTGGACGTTCCCAGTGCTCCCAGTTGCTCTCCTGTCGAAGGGAGACCACTGCATGGTGGACGGTGACCCCGAGACAAACCGGGGACTAAACCCAGAGCCTCAAGGACTGAACTCAGGTTCATCACTTCAATGCCTCCCAAGAGGAAGAAGGATGTCGCGATCCGGGCGGAAGATGGTGAGGTGAAGGGTTTATTGTCGTACTTTTTTCAAGATCTTGCCTTTTAAATCATCTTTATTCTGAGTAAATGATTTAACATGTAATTTTTTTGGATTGTGTTGATGTCGCTCATAATTCCAGGATTATGTGGGATTATATGGAGTTCTATGTATTTTATTGTTCTCCTTATTGTTCCAGTGGGAATAGAGATTGATGCCCAGGAGGACAGTGGGAGTGAAGGTGAGTTGTGTGTTGTATCTGTAACGGTGGAATAGGACAGCAGTCCTATTTGTAAAGTCTAATCATTATGATATTAACTTAATATAAAACCTTTCTCAATCCAGTTTAAAGTACGCCAAAAAATTAATTTGAATTACACCTTGATCGAAATTAAATTTAATGTCAAAAATCACAAACATGATCATTTTATACGGGAGTCAGCAGTGAAAGCCGTATGGATTCATGTCTATGGTGTTCCTCTTTGGCATGCATGACCCTGAATCCACGTACTTACTCACCACCCTCCTCAAAGTAGCATCTGAGACGCGTACTTCAGGCGTTGTTAATGTGTGGTTCTTTTGTCCGTGAACCAGAGGAGGCCAGGAGAAGAGCCAGAAACAGGAGAGCCAAACCTTCTCCACGCAGAGCCAAACGCCCAGTGAGCGATGACGAAGACGAGGAGGAGGAGGAGGAAGAGCCCCCGAGGAGGAAAGGACGGCGGGGGAAGGCCAAGGTGCAGGACAGTGATGAGGAGCAGGAGGAAGAGGAGGAGAAAAAGGGCAGGAAAAGGAAACCCGTCACAGCTTCCAACAGGAAGAAAAAGGCAGTGAAGGAGGAGAGTGAGGAAGAGGAGGAGGAGAGCGCGGAGGAACGAGGCAAGAATAAAAAACGAGGCAAAGCGCCGAGCAAAAAGGAGAAGGAGGAGCAGAACAAGGTGAAGAAAGGCGGCAAGGACAAAGGGAGCGAGAAAAACAAGAGAAAGAACAGTGGAAAGTTCAGCAGGTGCAGTATTCTGTGAGAGCTCGCTCTCTGTATCCTACCTGCACGTGCACACTTCATAACCACTTTCACATGCGCAGTTCAGCCAATCTGTTGTGTGCCACACATGGAGACCCCCTGTAGACTGAGGCTGCTGTCCATAGATGCCGCCAGACACCTAGGATTCTACTTTTTTAGGATTCTAGATATTTTATTATGGGCAACATTTTTATAACACTGTCTTCAAAAAAATAACTTTTCAATATGAACACAGTGGCACACAGTTGAACAATAAGACAACAATATCCGCATTCTCATCGCCATCATCATCCTTATCCGGGATGGGATGGTGGAGACCTAAATACCAAAGAGTTGCGTTTGTATTTCACTTACAGTAAACAGCCAAAGTTGTCTTGTTTGGAAGGAGAGGCATGTGGGAGGTTGTCTATTTCGAGTCAAGACCCAGGTGAACCATGAAAGCTCTGTCCTTTTGACAGCTCGTCGGGGTCGGGTTCTGACTCTGACTCTCTGTCGGAGGGCGAGATGGAGCTCCTGAAGGAGGAGGTAGAGGAGAAGAAGAAGCTCATCACGACATTGAGGAACAAACCCTGGCGCATGAAGAGGAGACTCCAACAACTCAAGTAACCAAAACAATACCACAAAGACCAAGCGGTTAACATTCCAAAGCTCTTCTGCTTGTTGTTCCATTTTCCTAACTTTGAATTTCCTATTTTTGATCCGCTTGCTTGTTGCAATGCATTAGCT
Organism: Melanogrammus aeglefinus; assembly: GCA_900291075.1. NCBI lineage: Eukaryota > Metazoa > Chordata > Actinopteri > Gadiformes > Gadidae > Melanogrammus > Melanogrammus aeglefinus. Next base: position 159,220 of record OLKM01000125.1, on the reverse strand, counting down.
CTTCAGTCTACTAGTTGCTTTCTTAACGGCTGAAATATATTCTTGCTTCTATAGCTTGCTTCCCATCACTCATGTCGCATACATGTGATGTTTATGTTTTATTAAAACATGGCTTTTTTGCTGCGTTGCTTCGTTGATGTTGGCTTTGTTTGGTATTAGCATAGACATGCTATCCTCCATGCTCAAACCTCTGGTACAGCATGTCATACAATCCTACATGTATGGGTAACCAGAATCAACGTCACTCTGAAGTGCATCCATTTTGCAAATCAATGATGCTGATGGAACCAAAACCAGGCTGCAGTATGTATTCGACACATCCAGATTAATTTGTTTTCTATTCATTTCAGCTATTATTCCATGTATAGAAGGATTGCATCTTGGGTTTGGTTTTAACTTTAATATTAACATCATCAATTAAAACAATTCAACTGTTCGGCATCAGAAGTAATATCTTTTGAATGGAATTTACTAATTAAAATCATGTATACTCATCTGTATTGAGCCCATTTGGACATTTTTCATTTTCAATATTCAGCCAGCACTATTCCAACAAATGTCAACTCGGGCTAGAATAAGTTTCAATTTTCAATATCACTCAAAATACACAATTCAGAAACTAGGTTAGTTGTGTGTCGATGGCCACCAAGCTCAATTAAACCTCAACATTCTCACTGCATGTTTAATAAAGGATTTAGTTTGTCCCTTAAGTGTGTTTTGCGTGAGGTGGTTTGCGTGTCCCTGTTTGTGTGTGTAGATGTCAGTGTAGCTTTTCTTGTAAACAGCGTCGTTCTCTAGATGGCGAACAAGTGAAGTGCAAGGTCATGACTTTTTGATGAGGTCAACTCTCTTTAATGCATGCTGCTGTAACCAAGTGTCTCCGGACTGTTCTTTCCCCTTCATTATCAATCTAACTGGACACAAGGCGTCATCGGCCCCTTGTGATTTATCACTCTGCATGACATCCAAGTTCTTAATATCTGACAGTAATATAAAACCTTGGTATTCATACAAAATACAGATCGTAATGGTGGAATTGTGTGGTTTTTTTTGTGTTGGACACACAGATAAATTGTGTTATGGTGGAACAATGAGTCTCTCCTTCTGTGGTTGGTTGTAGGGAGGCCCAGGCGTTTGTGGAGAAGTTTGAAGGTGCTTTAGGCAAAGGAAAAGGCCGGAAGCTCTACGCATACAAAGTGATGATGGCCAAGGTAAGAAGCACTCTTTTTTTTGGACTATGACTCACAACAACAAGACGAGAGCTTAAGACGTTGACATTTTAATGGGACATTTTCTCTTCTACGCCCCCAGAAACTGATCAAATTCAAGCGTGACTTTGAGAACTTCAAAACAGCTTGTATCCCCTGGGAGAGGAAGATCAAGGAGGTGGAAAGTAAGGAGACAAATAAAATAAATATCCGAATGACGGATTAAACTATTAAGGACGAATGCTTGGGTTAATATATTCGTAGCTCACAATTTTAACATGCACTATACCAGTGCATGTTAACATGAGGCTGATGAACTGGTCCCTGGCCTGTTATATAACATGTTGTGGTGGTGGTCTCCTGATCCGGACCCTGGTCTACGCAGGTCACTTTGGTTCCTCGGTGGCCTCCTACTTCATCTTCCTGAGGTGGATGTATGGCCTCAACCTGGTCCTCTTTGGTTTCATGTTTGGGCTTGTGGTCATGCCTGAGGTGAGGGACAATGCTATGTGTTCTTAGTGGTGTTAATGAAGGGGTACATGAGGGTTTAATTTACACTTTTACTAACATTATTCCAATGGCTAATTATTTAGTATCAATTGAAAATGTAATGCCCCAAGTAATCTGACGTTCTTACACGGAGTAATTGAATGAGTTCTAGACCGTTCATCCTATTAATAGCTAGCTGTGTAACACCAGCACACCTCCATTCATGAATCCTCTATCTCCAGGTTCTAATGGGTCTTCCCTATGGCTCCATTCCCAGGAAAACCGTCCCCAGACCGTTGCAGGAAACAGCTATGGACCTTTCAGTCTTACTTGACTTTGGTGTGAGGATCTGAACATCACTTTTCCTTTAGACCTCTACTCTTCGCTAAATCGGTGGATGCCTGTATTTTAGATTAAACAGACAATTTGTGCCGATACGTGAAAGGTTCCTCATGTCCCTGAGTCCGATGTGTTTGACGTCGACAGGGGTTCATGAAGTACTCGGTCCTGTTCTATGGTTACTATAACGACGAGCGGACCATCGGTGTGCTGCAGTTCAGGCTGCCGCTGTCCTACCTGCTGGTGGGCGTCGGCATCTTCGGCTACAGCCTCATGGTCGTCATCAGAACGTACGCACACACACACACGCAAACATGCACGCACACACATGCTCGCACGCACGCACATGCACAAACGCGCATGCACACACTCGCAAACGCACGTGTACACACTCACACACACACACGTGCACACACACACGCACATGTGCAAACGCACACGCACAAACACACAGATGTGGATAACATAGGATCAGAGTGACCTCCTGGGCCCATACCCTGATACACCCTCATGCCTCCAGATGCCAGGTAACCTGGTCTTCCTGCTGTTCTCAGGATGGCCCGCAACGCCAACGAGGGAGGGGACGGGACGGACGAGGGGGACTTCAACTTCAGCTGGAAGATGTTCACCAGCTGGGACTACCTGATAGGAAACCCAGAGACCGCAGACAACAAGTTCGCCTCCATCACCACCAGCTTCAAGGTTAGGGTTAGATAGAGAGAGAGAGAGAAAGAGAGAGAGAGAGAGAGAGAGAGAGAGAGAGAGAGAGAGAGAGAGAGAGAGAGAGAGAGAGAGAGAGAGAGAGAGGGAGAGAGGGAGAGAGGGAGAGAGAGAGAGAGAGTAAAGTCTGTCTCTCACAGAAGGTGAGAGACGGTGTGATTTCGTCCTGTATCGCCCTCTCTAACTGTCCCCGTATATAGGAGGGATGTACTAACTAGTGAGATGAAGAGCACGCTCACACAGAGTGATGTTTTTGTCTGTGTGTGAGCGTGTTTCCATGCATGCACATTTGCGTGTGTGCGTGTAAGTGTGTGTGTGTTCTAGCTCAGAGATCCTCCAGTCAGAGACTAAGGCGTCCTTGTCATGTGTGGTTCCTCCGCTCCCCGCTGTGCAGGAGTCCATCGTGGACGAGCAGGAGAACCAGAAGGACGAGAACATCCACCTGCGCCGGTTCCTTCGGGTGCTGGCCAACTTCTTCATCCTGTGCACCCTGGGGGGCAGCGGCTACCTCATCTACTTTGTGGTGAAGCGCTCCCAGGAGTTCGCAGAGATCGACCAAGACGACCTGTCCTGGTTTGAGAAGAATGAGGTAAGGAGCAGGTCACCGAGTCTGAGACAATGGAGCGGTTGTCCCTCCAGGGGTTAAGTATCTATCATCATGATCTGTAATCACATCTAGTATGGTTCCACATGATTTATGTCAGGTGTAGGTGTCATAAACATTTGGCCTGTTAAGCCCTTAGAGATTGTGCCTGTGATTAAGGTACACAAATAAAGCTATACCAATACAATTGAAATGAATTTAATTGACCCCCCGTGATAATGCGATGGTATCAGAGAGCAGAAAAAGAACGGGGTGGCTCTCCCTCCAGAAGCCTTGACCTTATTGGTTAGAAACAAGACGTCATGGCTGACCTGTTGAGCGTGTGAGCCTGTGAGGGCCCTGATCCATTAGACTGACTACCCCCCGCCCATTCTGCCGGCGATTTGAATTCGTCCTGCAGAAGGGTCTGGAGAGGGCCAATACATTTCTTTCTGCGTCCAATATGCTTTTGCGGGAGCCAATCACGAAGCTGGCTTCTCCCCCTGGCACGCTATTGGCTGGTTTAACACAATGACGACAGGGAGGCGACGGAAAGCAGCCAAATGCGTACAGAGTCATTTGAACTAGGCCCGTTGACCACGCCTCTTGTGCCGAAGAAAACGACGGCAGCCTCCCCGGACCAACCTGCAATCTACCGTTGAGCTTGGTCTGGCAATAGCCAGGCTACTGACCCATAGCTACGACCACCTGCTCCTCCCACCAGGTGGAGTTTGTCATGTCCCTCCTGGGGCTGGTTTGTCCCCCGCTCTTTGAGACCATCGCCGAGTTGGAGGAGTACCATCCCCGCATCGCCCTCAAGTGGCAACTGGGGCGCATCTTCGCCCTCTTTCTGGGGAACCTCTACACCTTCCTCTTCGCCCTGTTCGATGAGGTCAACGCCAAGGTAAGAGTCCATGGGTGTGTGTGTGTGTGTGCGTGCGTGTGTGTGTGTGTGTGTGTGTGTGTGTGTGTGTGTGTGTGTGTGTGTGTGTGTGTGTGTGTGTGTGTGTGTGTGTGTGTGTGTGTGTGTGTGTGTGTGTGCGTGCGCGTGCGTGTGCGTGTGTGTGTGTGTGTGTGTGTGTGTGTGTGTGTGTGTGTGTGTGTGTGTGTGTGTGTGTGTCATTGTTATGTTGGTGTGTGTGTGTGTGTGTGTGTGCGTTCAAAATTTTAAACCCTACCTTCAAATGACATGTGTTGGCATTTTACATTACCTCATACTCGTTTCTCTTCCGCAGCTGGAAAACGAAAAGGCCATTAAGAACGCCACCATCACAGCGTACAACGCGTACTACTCCAACTACAGCTCCTTCTACAACACCACCGACGTGCCCCCACCCGACATCCAGCCTGCAGACGCCATCAGGGGTCCCTGCTGGGAGACGGCAGTGGGAATAGTCAGTATTCAAACACTCAAAGAACGCTGTCAAAGAGTTTGTGGAGAAAAAAGTCCCTCGCTCAAACGACTTGAGGATGGATGCGTTTTCTTTTCTTGAGAAGCGAGCTCGCTTGCTCCGATATTCTTCAGTGGAGTAAATAGCTAGAAATGGGAGTCTATGATTCGTTAGGGGCGGCATGCGGCTCAGGAGGTAGAGCTGGTTGACTGGTAACCGGAAGGTTGCTAGTTTGATCCCCGGCTCCTCCCACGCTGATGATGTGCGAAGTGTCCCTGAGCAAGACACCACACCCTGACCGCTCATGACGAGCTGGCTGTCGCCTTGCATGTCTGACTCCGCCATCAGTGTGTGAATGTGTGAATGGATGGGTGAAGTATAGGCAGTACTATGAATCACTTTGAGTGGCCACTGGTTAGAAAAGCGCTGGGTAAATGCAGTCATTTACCATGTCCCCGTGTTTGGGCGTGGCGGCTCCACCCAGGAGTTTGTGAAGCTGACCGTCTCGGACATCCAGGTGACCTACCTCACCATCCTCATCGGGGACTTCCTGCGAGCGGTCCTGGTCCGCTTCCTCAACTACTGCTGGTGCTGGGACCTGGAGGCGGGCTTTGTGAGTACCGCTGGTGGACTAGACCTCCACCATACATTGTCATTCACTATTTCATATGCATGTATAAAACATAACGTAATATACAATATAGAATATCATATTTTACTTTCTATTTTATACAAATGTACTTATTGTAAATCTGCCAAACCCCTCAATGTAAATGTAAATGTTTTTTTGTTATATCCTACTACAGGATTCTCTACATTGAATGTGATTAACATCTGTATAGTTTGTGTATTTTCAATAGTTGGTTCCTAATTGGGAAAACGTTCATTTCAAACCAGGTGACGTCACCAGGTTTCTAATGAGTGGCAGTAGAGTTCCTTTCCTCACTGTGAGAACACCACATTTACATTGGAAGTGAGACGGCCCTCCCCGACACAATGACCTCCTGTAGGACAGGCCCATCCATCAGCAGAAACCCGACACAGAAATGAAAACTTAATTACTGAGAGAGTCTGAGGTCCAGCACGGCAAGGAGAGAAGGGGAGCAGGAAGGTGTAGAGAGACGGAGGAAGGGAGGGAATGGACAATGGAGGGAGGGAGGGAGGGAGGGAGGGAGGGAGGGAGGGAGGGAGGGAGGGGAGGGAGGGAGGGAGGGAGGGAGGAAGGGAGGGAGGGAGGGAGGGAGGGAGGGAGAAAGGGAGGGAGGGGGAAGGAAGGGAGGGAGCGAGTAAGGAGACGTGACGTGATGTGCGTGTGTGTGTGTGTGTGTGTGTGTGTGTGTGTGTGTGTGTGTGTGTGTGTGTGTGTGTGTGTGTGTGTGTGTGTGTGTGTGTGTGTGTGTGTGTGTGTGTGTGTGTGTGTGTGAGATTACAGCCTTCATATGGAGAGTTTGACATCAGCGGGAATGTGCTCGGGCTCATCTTTAACCAAGGCATGATATGGTACCTGCTGACTTTCCATGTAAAATTCACATTCACATTTCTATCACCTGTACCCTAACCCTAACCCCTACCCCTAATCCAAACCCTGACCCCTTAGCCTAACCCCTAACCCAAACCCTTACCCTTACCCTCTAACCCAAACCCTAACCCCTAACCAAAACCCTGACCCCTTACCTTAACCCCTGACCCCTTACTGTAACCCTTACCCTATCCCCTAACCCCTGACCCCTAACCCTAACCTAATCCCCTAACCCTAACCCCTAGCCCTAACCTTTATGCCAAACATTAACATTGCCAAAAAAGATGCCAAAAATACTTCAGCTTTAATATTTAACTGAATTTATTACACTTTTAATTTCCCTATTCTGAAACATATGTTCTCATAACATGTGTAATATTATTCAGGTTTCAAATTCCTAATATATATTAGAAAAATATGAATATGTATATATTGTAATTTTTTCTAATAGTTTTCCTTCAAAACATCATTGAGGTTTAGCGTTGAAGAAAATAAACTCAGAAATCTCAGAAATAAACCGACTATCCTCCTTCCTCCTCTCCTCCTCCTCCTCCTCCTCCTCCTCCTCCTCCTCTCCTCTCCCCCTCCTCCTCCTCCTCCTCCTCCTCCTCCCCTCCTCCTCTCTCCTCCCTCCTCCTCCTCCTCCTCCTCCTCCCCCCCACCCTCCCCTTGGTCCCCAGGATGGGGGCCTTCTACGCCCCGGGCCTGGTGGGCCTCAACGTGCTGCGCCTGCTCTCCTCCATGTACTACCAGTGCTGGGCGGTGATGAGCTGCAACGTGCCCCACGAGAGGGTGTTCAAGGCCTCGCGCTCCAACAACTTCTACATGGCCCTGCTGCTGCTGGTGCTCTTCCTCAGCCTGCTGCCGGTGGTGTACACCATCATGACCCTCTCGCCCTCCTTTGACTGCGGGCCCTTCAGGTAGGTAGGCTGGGCGGGGGTTGGGTTGGGGTAAAAGCTTCTGTTGGATTCGAGAGAGAGAGAGAGAGCGCAAGAGGGAGCAGAGGAGAGTCAATTGTGAAAAACATCAATCAAAGACATCCCCTGCCCCCATCTCTCCCTCGCTACGTTTCACCGCCATTCAAAAGTGTTACATTCATGCACCTGCGATGGACAGGCAAGATGGAGTTCCTGAACCAATCAGGGAAGAGATGCTCTGATTGGTCAGAAATGAGCTGGGAGAAATCTGAAATCTATAAATGGCTCATACAAAGACATGCGCAGTCAACCCGCAGCCGATATTCACAAACCGACATTTTCTCACGAATAGTTACGGATCATTTCTAACAAATCACACTCAAGTACCAGCTCTTAAATATTACCTACAGCACCTTTAACTTGAGAAGCCAACATAAATGTATGTGCTTCACATATCAGTGGACGGTAGAGTGCAGAGTAGCTTTAGGCATCAGGAACAAAGGCTAGATTATAATATGTTGTAATCAGTCGTTGGTACAATGGTACTCTTAGAGTTGACTGCTTTGTGACACATAAAGCCCCATGAGAAGACCCTGCTGTGAGACTGAGGGGAAATGGTTTAAATGATATCAAGCGGTTTCTCTGTAATTATCAAGTTGGGGACTGTAGGAAAGAGGCAGAGAGAAACGGAGGGAAACAAGCAGACAGGGTTGAGTTTGGGTCTCATCTTCTGTGCCACCAAAACCACCAAACAGTTCCACTTACAGAATAAAATGTATTTAACTACACTCAAAACCAAACGATCCAAAGGCAGGCCTACATTCTCCAAACCAAGGGCTCTAGTTACCCGGGGGCTTATCTGGTAAACGAATCCCTGAGTCAACCCGGTCCTGACCTGAACAGCGCAGAGATAATCAACACCAGAGGTGCCCCGTGCGATATAATCCTAGCTAATGGGGGTTAGCTTGGTCTAAACCCGGCGCTCCCCTCTGTGGACGGGTGCCCGCACAGGACCGTGTGAGCGTGACAGAGAGCAGACAACAGGATGGTGCACATGTGGTAGCGAGCGAGTCAGTCGGAGTGGTGCCGTGCGTTGCCAAGGCTTTTGTAAAATAGTGTGTTCATCGGTACATGTGGTTCTAGATAGTGACGGCACAGAGCGACCCGCACATGTGATGACAGCCGGCTTTCATTTGTTGTCTGTTTGGAGAGGTTGAGAGACACCATACAGCCATCAAACGACAGAGCAGTGAGCTCTCCTAAAGTAGGTCAACAAGGATACAGTAAAATAGGCTTTTAACTATAAAATTTAAACCAATGAACCATGAACATCAATGTATTTTCCATAAGTAGCATGGGGGGCTTACATCATACCATGGCTTAAAAGCAGTCATAAATCAATATATGAGTAAGTTTGGGATATATTAAGATGTTGTGTTTTATTAGGATGAGCAAGACATTGCACTTTGGACCCAGAGTTTTCTGGCTGTGATCCAAACACCTTAATCACTCCTCAAATATCCTTCCTCACCCCTAGACACCACCAGTCATACCTCCTCTCTCGTGACTCCTCCCCCAGTGGCAGGGAGAAGATGTATGAAATCGTCATGGAGACCATCGAGAAAGACCTCCCGGCCTTCATCGGGAACATCTTCACATACGCTACCAACCCCGGCCTCATCCTCCCGGCCGTTCTCCTCATGGTGTAAGAACCCGCTCTAACCCTTGCGCTCCGATGCGTCACGCAAGGGTTAGGGTTAGTACGCCACGACTGGGGACTCACCTCACGGCGGTGGTGGTGGTGGTTAGCAACCTTCGCTTTTTACAAATACCGGGAAACCTCAGCACGGTTTATACCCTGGTTATATAACATATTTTGGTATTATCTATGTTGTTTGTTTTTAATTGTTTTGCTATTATTATTGGCATTGTTGTTCATGTTGGAACGGCTCATTGATGTCCAACTGTTAAAAGTAGAGGTGTCCCATTATTGAGCAATTATTTATATGCCTAGAATGTTATCGGCCAATTAGAATCAAGCACTCAACCACACTGTGGTATAATGGGCCTCATTCACAGCAGCCCTTTGGGTTCTAAACAGCAGCAGGGTGGGGCGACTGTACTAAGAGGATCATGAGCCCTAAACCCTCTATCTGGAAGGACCCCATTTATGTTGGTGCATAACGTGTCAAGACTTTTGACTCAAAGTAGTGAGTACACGTTAATGTGGGCGGTAAACAGAGTGTTTTTATATTAACGTGTATAAGGTTTGATGCCTTTTGTGTGTTTCTGATCTGCCAGCCTTGCCCTCTACTACCTGAACGCCCTGTCTAAGGGATACCAGCAGGCCAACCTCGACCTCAAGAAGAAGATGCAGATGGTGAGTCATCACCTTTGACCTTTCTTTACTAAGTTTATATCTTACGATTGGTTCTACTGTCTACCTTTCTTCTGCTCTTTTACTCATACGTTTCTTTCCATACGAGTCAGCCTTGTTTTTCTGTGTGTGTGTGTGTGTGTGTGTGTTTGTGTGTGTGTGTTTGTGGATGTGTGCGTGTGTTTTTGTGTATGTGTGTGTGTGTGTGTGCGTGTGTGTGTGCATGCGTGCATGCATGTGTGTGTGTGTGCGTGTGTGTGTGTGTGTGTGTGTGTGTGTGTGTGTGTCTTTGTGTGTCTGTGTATGTGCGCTGTAGACCCGAGATGAGGAGAAGAACCGCCGGAACAATAAGGACAGCACCAACCAGGTCATGAAGGATCTGGATGATCTGCTGCCCAATAGATCTCTCATACCCCCCCCTGAGGAGGAGGAGCCACCCCCGCCTGGTGCACGCGCACACACACACACACACACACACACACACACACACACACACACACACACACACACACACACACACACACACACACACACACACACACACACACACACACACACACACACACACACCACACACACACACACACACACACACACACACACACACACACCACACCACACACACACACACACACACACACACACACACACACACACACACACACACACACACACACACACACACACACACATACACACACACCCACGCATAAAACATGCATGCACGCACACATAAACATCAACATGCATGCAGACACAGTCACACACCGATACAAACACAAATGCATACAACATGCTTGCATGCACACACAGCACATAAACACACGCATGCATGCACACACACCCTGTACACACACACACAATGACTCACACAAACGCACACACACACACACACAAATGAATATATGCACACACCCACACAAACACACAATTTCACACACAATGGATGCAGACACACACACAAACCCATACACACCCCCCCATATGTCTAAACAGTTTCCTCTTTCTTCCTTCTGACCCAGTTGTTCAAAAGGGAAGCAAGTCTCCTAAACTGAAGCCCGGCTCGGCAGCCAATGGGAAAGGAGTCAACCTCCAGAAAGAGGTCTCCTTGGCCGCAACCAACCCCAGGGGCGTAGTGAACCGGCCCCCGGGGCCCCGAGGGGAACCCCCTGGTAACGTTAGGGGCCCTCAGCCTGGACCAGGGAGGGGCAGGGGCCGGGGGGGCCCTCCTCCAAGGCAATAGGGTTCATAAGGGACTGTTAGGGTCCCTGAATTATCTGCTGCTCGTCGGATGGAAGCTCACGTCAACAGGGGGGGCATCCTCGATCAGGACCGTAGGATTACATTAAAGGGGACTTATTACACCACCAGGTGTGATTAGCCATAACAAGCTGTTTTGAAAATGTGCAGCTTCTGACAGCACAGGTGGGCGTGTCCACCGAGATTTGTGATGGATAGATGAGCAACATTTGCTACATTCCACTGGATGGGCTCGTAGGACGATCTGTCCAGCACACATCTAGGTGGACACGCCCACAGATTTTCACAACAGCCTGTAAGGCTAATCCCATGTCATGGGACCTTTAATGAAACTGAGGAATTTCACCCTCCTCTCACCATTCAGTGAAACATATGCATCCAACTATCAACTCTATCATTAGTAAAGAAAATCAGTTGTGAAGAAAACGGTGCCTCTGGCAGCATCTGACAATATCACCTTTATTACCGATTTGTTAAAGAGAAATCCAACGGGACAATATATTTGTGCCTTATGACAGCGTCTAGAAATACCACTTTTATTACATATTTGTAAAATTAAAAAAAGTTGTTAAAATATACAGTTATAGCAAACGTTTACTGCAGTGATGTGGAGAACTGGGTTAATGTGGTTTATAGGTCAAAGGTCGACGTTTTACTGATTTCATTAAGAAATCACATGCGCTGTAAATAACTTGTTCAATGTATTTCTATGAAGTTTTTTTAAAGCAGCTAATAAAATCATATAATGTATCATCATTCATTGACGTCTTAAAACAATATTGTACAAAATGTCACCCTCCATTTCGTGCCAGATGTGCTAGTTTAAATACATGTAACTGTTCATCAAATACTCGTATGTATAGTATCTAGTATACTACGATGGTATAGACATTGTCGTATTAACATTAAAATAATGCTGTTTTTTTCTTTAAAAAGTAAATTGAGAAATTTTAAAATAGGGTTTGGCTCCAGACTAGAAGTGAATCCGAAATCATTTTATGAGTTCTTCTTGGAGATTTTGATGGTGATCGCCTTGATTTCAGTGTACTCTTGAAGAGCATATTCCCCCCTAGATCAGAACAATGAGAGCAAAAGATGCAAAACATTAGATATAATGTAGTATTTACAAATTGGTACATTTCACAGTACAGCCATATATTATAGTAAATAAAAAACCTTATTTATATAATGTGTTTTGAATATATTAAAGCATATTGTTTGCTTTTAAACAAATCATACTCACAGTTCCCTTCCATTTCCGGACATTTTGAAACCACCAAATGGGCACATGACACTCATAGCATTGTAGCAGTTCACCCTGAAAGAGAACCACAGCACCATAGCTATAGCATCATTAGGCCGTTAGCCTGAACCTGTTAGCATCACTAACCATTTAGTTGGGAAAAAAAGGGATACCGAAGGACTCCTTCAAAAGGTTCAGAGGCCAGAAGGGATGTCTGAAAGGAGTCAATATTAATATTCCAGAATCAATCCTCCAGAAGGTGGGGTTGTGAGACGTACCAGACGACGCCTGCCTGCAAGGCGGCGGAGACGGTGAGGGCTTTGTCGATGTCGCTGGTGAACAGGCCGGCTGCCAGCCCGTAGTGCGTGGCGTTCGCTCTCGTGACCACTTCCTCCACGCTGCTGAAACACATGATCTGCTGCACCGGACCGAAGATCTGAAACCATATGAGAGGTCAGAGAGGGGACAGAGGGGAACGGGCAGCCTTTAATGACAATGAAAAGGGTCAAATAAGACCGTTTACATTTCATTTGATTGAAAATGTAATATATTTTGTGTGTGAGCATGTGTGTGTTGTTGTATATGTGTTTGTGTTGGTATGTGTGTGAGTGTGTGTATTGTACCTCTTCCTTGGCGATGCGCATGTCATCGGTGACGTTGGAGAAGACGGTGGGCTGGATGAAGAGGCCCTGCTGGCCCCAGGGGCCCCCGCCACACTCCAGCGTGGCCCCCTCCCTCTGCCCGCTCTCCACCAGTTCCAGGATCTTATCAAACTGTTTACGGTCGATCTGGAAGGACAGGCCGTGGCCCATTAGAGACCGTTTATCATTTGACCAAGTGAAATCAAGGGAAAGACCAATCGAAATTAGGTTAATTCAAGTTGAAACTCAAGTTTTAACTCAATTTGAAATGTCATTTGAAATTCAATTTTAAATCAAACTAAATACCAGCGACACCCCCGTACCTGTGGTCCCTGGTCCACCCCGGGCGTCAGCGGGTCTCCCAGGACCTTGGAGCGGGCCTTCTCCACACTGCGACGCACAAACGTCTCGTAGATGGGCTCTTCCACAAACAGCCGGGACCCGGCCACGCAGCACTGGCCCTGGTTGAAGAACAGCCCGCTGTGGGCCTGTTCCACCGCCTGCTCCACTGGGAGACAGCCACACATGGAGGCATGCTGTCATATTACTGCTCTCACACCGATTTTTACCCTTTAAAAGCAGAGACAATTGTGCACATTTTGAGTACTCACAGTCACAGTCAGCAAAGACTATTATGGGATTCTTGCCTCCCAGTTCCAGTGTGACTCTTTTCAGGTTGGTGTCACCTGCAGCTCTCTGTATGAGTTTTCCAACCTAGGAAGCAACAGAAATAGTGCCAAACAACATGAACATGCATCAAACAGTACTAGCATATACATGAGGAGGACCAATATAATGCCTAAACAAGTATATCATAACACTGTCAGTCTATATAGTTTGATTAGTATATAAAAAAAATCCTTAGACTAGACCAGACTAGACTAGCCTACCAGATCTGACCAGACATGACCAGACAGAACCAGACCAGACCAGACCAGCCCAGACTAGACCAGACAAGAACAGACCAGACCAGACAAGACCAGAATAGACTAGACCAGACAAGACCAAACAAGGCCAGACCAGAATAGAAAAGACCAGACCAGACAAGACAAGACAAGACAAGACAAGACAAGAAAGACAAGACAAGACAAGACAAGACAAGACAAGACAAGACAAGGCCAGACAAGACTAAGCTAGACCAGACCATAATGGACTAAACCAGAAAAGACCAGACCAGACCTGACCAGACCTGACTAGGATAGCATGCACACAGAACATCACAGAACAGAGTTACTGGGCCTCTGCAGTGGGGGCTTACAGCCGTTGAACCACTGAAGGCCACTTTGTCGATGTCCATGTGATGGGAGATGGCCGACCCCGCTGTGGGGCCGTACCCGGGCACCACGTTCACCACCCCGGGAGGAAACCCCGCCTGGGGACACAAGAGCAACGAGAATATTCATATTTTACAATACAAATGTATTATAATGTACCGTGTGTGTGTATGGGGGCTATGATTGTGTGTGTGTGTTTGCATGTGTGTGCGGGTGTGTGGATGTTTCTTTTTCTGTGTGTGTGTGTGTGTTTGTGTGTGTGGGGGGCTATGAGTCTGTGTGTGTGTATGTGTGTATGTGTGTGTGTGTGTGTGTATGTCTGTCTGTGTGTGTATTGGGAGCTGTGTGTGTGTGTGTGTGTGTGTGTGTGTGTGTGTGTGTGTGTGTGTGTGTGTGTGTGTGTGTGTGTGTGTGTGTGTGTGTGTGTGTCTGTGTGTCTGTGTGTCTGTGTGTGCGTGGGTGTGTGTGTGTGTGTTAGGGTATGTCTGTGTGGGTGTGTGTGTATTGGGAGCTGTGCGTGTGTGTGTGTGTGTGTGTGTGTGTGTGTGTGTGTGTGTGTGTGTGTGTGTGTGTGTGTGTGGTGTGTGTGTGTGTGTGTGTGTGTGTGTGTGTGTGTGTGTGTGTGTGTGTGTGTGTGTGTGTGTGTGTGTGTGTGTGTGTGTGTGTGTGTGTGTGTGTGTGTGTGTGTGTGTGTGTGTGTGTGTGTGTGTGTGTGTGTGTGTGTGTGTATGGGGGATTATGAGTGTGTGTACCTCTTTGATGAGCGCGGCCATGTGCAGGGCGGTGAGGGGGGTCTGTTCAGCGGGTTTGATCACAACCGTGTTCCCGGAGCACAGAGCCGGAGCGATCTTCCATGAGAACATCATCACAGGGAAGTTCCACTGCAGACACACAAACGCACAAACAGAACGTTTAGGTCAATTCAAACTACAAAGAACACCGCGAAACAGAGCAAGAAGATCACATTAGTCAAACACGATGAGAGATTTCACAACATACTTTTTTCTTTATGACAAAATGGAATATACGTATTTTGGGCGATATAGGCGATAAAGGTTTGTTGATTATCATTTAACACTTTGACAATCAGAGGCCAAGACATTACGATTACTATAATATATATAATTTTTATTACTAATACTCACAGGTATTATCTGGCCACACACTCCAATAGGCTCATGCCGTGTGTAAGTAAAGTAATCCCCATCTGAAAAAATAATTGCAATTTGTTAACGGTTTCACTAACTCTACAATACCTGACGTCTCTGAATGGTTCACATGATTCCACAACAATCAGCCAATCATCAGAATGCAGGAGAACGAGCCACTTACCAATGGGGATGGTTTTACCATGGATCTTGTCCGCCCAGCCAGCGTAGTACCTCAAGGTTTTAATGGTGGCTATCAGATCTACAAAGAAGGCCATCAGGAATACCTTCCCAGAGTCCAGAGCTTCCAATGTCTGGAAAACCAAATCCATCTACTTTTAGAGCTGCATTTTAACAGAAACTTTAAATTCAACTTTGTTATATTAACACCTTCTGTGTGTGTGTGTGTGTGTGTGTGTGTGTGTGTGTGTGTGTGTGTGTGTGTGTGTGTGTGTGTGTGTGTGTGTGTGTGTGTGTGTGTGTGTGTGTGTGTGTGTGTGTGTGTGTGTGTGTGTGTGTGCGTGTGTGTGTATGTGTGTGTGTGTATGTGCATCTGTGAGCATTTGTATGTGCTTATACGTGTGTGTGTGTGTGTGTGTGTGTGTGTGTGTGTGTGTGTGTGTGTGTGTGTGTGTGTGTGTGTGTGTGTGTGTGTGTGTGCGTGTGTTTTTGTGTGGATATATGTGTGTGCCTGTGTATATCAGTGGACCTACGTGTACCTATTTCAGTGTATGTGACTGTGTGTGTTTATTTGTGTGTATGTCAGTGGTGCGTGTGTATGTGTGTATGCGTGTGTGTATGTGTGTGCAGGGGTGTGTGTGCGTGTGCGTGTGCTCCTCACAGCCAGCAGCAGGTGGTCTCGCTCCACCAGGTCGGCCAGTTTGTTGAGCAGGCGGCCGCGGTCGGAGGCGTCCATGGATCGCCACGGCGACCCCAACTCAAAGGCGGCTCTCGCGCTCTTCACCGCCTTGTCGATGTCCTCCTGGGAGAGGGGTCGACTGGTGAGACATCTTCAGAACCATTCGGTGCATTATATTATCACAGTGACTGTTATTAAAGGGCTTCATAGAAAACATGATCCAACTTCACTCCTTAAAGCACGAAAAACATTCCCAGGAAGAAAAAGGAATCCTGGGGTTCAAAGGTTGAAATGTAATTGGTCTTGTCACACACGCACAAACATACAATTACACACTCACAATCATACACACAAATACACACAAACACACACACACACACACCCACACACAAACACACACACACACACACAACATACACACATACACACACACACACACACACACACACACACACACACACACACACACACACACACACACACACACACACACACACACACACACACACACACACACACACACACACACACACACACACACACACACACACACACACACACACACACACAACACACACACACACATACACACACCTACATACGAATAACACACAACACACACACACACACACACACACACACACACACACACACACACACACACACACACACACACACACACACACACACACACACACGCATATAAGCACACACACACACACACACACACACACACACACACACACACACACACACACACACACACACACACACACACACACACACACACACACACACACACACACACACACACACACACACACACACACACACACACACACACACACACATACAATTCCACTTGGAAAACCCATGAGCGCAATCCTACCGCCAAAAGCTCTACCACCAACAGACTACACCGATGACAGCATTGCACTAAAATCGTCAAGAACCAATAGCTTACTGCGTCTGCCTCCTCCACCTCGCAAAGCAGCTCCCCAGTCGCGGGATTACGCACCGGAATCTTCCTCCCACTCACCGACTCATGCCACTCGTTGTTGATGAAAAGCTGTAACAGGAGAGCAGAGAATAGATAATCTATATTATATCGATGGGAATAATACTGCATGTGGATGGTGAGAACACGCTGAATACATGTGTGTGTGTCTCTCTGGAGGGCGATCAAAGCCTCGTCCGCTAGTAGTGATATGCTTTATCACTATGGATGACTCAACTCAAACATCCTCAAACAGGAAACATAAAAAATAAAATAATAATAATAATAATAATAATTGAGAAAAGCTGAAGGGTGCACCTCTTGGGTACAAACTACAAACAGCTCTGTCTCTTTAACATGCTTCATCCTCAAACTCCTTTAATGTTCTCCGATACTTTAATGCGGCGCATCTGCGCCGTAAAGCAGATTGAACCAGTAAATCCAGGTTGATCATCCTCAGGCCACCCATAAAACGTTTTACCGCTTCCCTTCGCTTGAGCAAGGGAAACATCTCTCCTGTCATCAAAGCCAGACCCCGTCCTGTCCCGCTCTCCTCTCTGACCGGGACCCCCAGCAGAGAGGGGAATTATCCTAGACCCTGTCCCGTCCCGCTCTCCGACCGGGACCCCCCGCAGAGAGGGGAATTAACCTAGACCCTGTCCCGTCCCGCTCTCCTCTCTGACCGGGACCCCCAGCAGAGAGGGGAATGAACCCAGACCCTGGACACTTCATCACTGTGGACACCGCATCACTCATACACAGGAGCAGAGACATGCGTCGGACCACCTTAGTGTGCTGGATGCACAGGTCAGGGATGGGCGCGGGCAGAGCCGGTGGGGCGTCTGCATGCGGGGGTCGGTGGTTCGGGTTCTGGCCTGGGTCCGGATGACTGTGACCGTTACCAGATGGGTGCTGCTGGTCCTTGATGAGCATGGAGGTCATATCGGCGTCTTTATCATCTGGGAAAGACACGCACGCACACTAAGTGATTCATGGAGTGTTGTGACACACTGGTGTGTGCGTGTGTATGTGTGTGTCTGTGTGTATCTGTGTGTATGCTGTTGTGTATGAATGTCCGTTGTGTGTGTTTGTATGCTGGTGTGTGTGTGTGTGTGTGTGTGTGTGTGTGTGTGTGTGTGTGTGTGTGTGTGTGTGTGTGTGTGTGTGTGTGTGTGTGTGTGTGTGTGTGTGTGTGTGTGTATTTGTGTGTCTGTGATTGTGTGTGCATGCGTGTATACGTGTGCCTGCGCCCACGTGTGTGTGTCCGTGTATGCATGCTGGTCTGTGTTTGTTTGTGTGCTGCTGTGTGTGTCTGTGTCTGTGTGTGTGCACGTGCGTGCAGCATGAGTGTATCCCTGCATTT